>JAUTBT010042755.1:0-17001 GCA_032361225.1 Lepetodrilus schrolli | reverse complement strand
TGTTGTCGCATTTATGTCTAAAAGCTTGAGGTCGCATTAAATTAGTGACGCATTAATTTCATGATTTACAGTACATAGATTTTGCACATCAGGGCAAACACTATAAACAAGCGGGTTGACTAGTGGCTGACTGGCAAGGCTATTCTGGAAGGGGAGATTACCATCGGTAGATGTCTCTTCCTCAACAGGTCCTTCAGCTTCCTGTCAATCTTCCTGTAGCTTGCTTCAGCGCTGTAAGCAGGGTGTGCTGAAAAAGCAGATCAAAACCGAGGTCAAGTGAATTCCATCGAGGCCATGCGAGTTATTGTCTCTCTTTGTCTATCACTTGCATTATCACTAGATCTCAAGCCCTGGGCTTCATTTCTCGACGCTCTCGTATCCACTACGAGACGATAAACAGTGTGGTACCGATCTCTTATACATCAGGCACTTACAAGAGCACTATGGTCTCGGTGAATATGACAGCTTCGAGAAAAAATACCAAGAGTCACAGGAAGAAAAGAAGAAAATCACGAGGGGAAAATATCAATTGCAAGTGGAAAACTAAAAAAATCTGAAAGTTTCAAGCCAGGTACAAACTAAAGGTGTGGGTACACTGAGCACCATGACAAGATTGTTGAAAAATATCTCAATATGTGCAAAATATAGTACCTGATCATACTGCAGTAATAACAATACGTCATAATGTCACCACTATCACAAAACAAAATTCGGAAAATTGTCCTTGCTAGTATTATCTATTAAATTTGGCTTGGTGTGATCACAGCTTTAATTGTGCTGGGAGAGTACATGCCACTATTAATATTAACCTTTGCATTTCTGTGAGTAAAAACATTTCCAAATGAAATAAACATCTATTATATTTATCCACCATCAAATGCGAATTCTATAGGATTCTAGATGAACAGTTGGCAACCAGACCAAAGGAACAAATAAATGACTGATGAATACCATTACCTGGACTTGTGTGAGAGCATGATACTAATGTTCTTAGTACGCGGCATAGAAATGCTGCCATTGTCATAGTGTCAACACTGTGGACACTGCTAGCTGGGAGGATTTCACCCAGAGACTGGTCAACAACAGCAAACACGGGGATGGCTTCAGCTTTCTTTAAACTAACATTCATGGAGGTACAGACAGAAATAATCTGAACAAATCCCTGCCAGAATTTCATGGAACTCTGACTTTATTGTCTCCAAACATAATGAAACTCTCAAAGCTGTAGAATTTAAGAGAGCTTCTCTAAACAAAATAATTCAATTTGTCATCTCATTTAAATGACTTCTTAGTTATTTTCCCCCCACTATGCACTATACTGTACATTGAAAATCTGATCATTGGTGGAAACTACCAAAGTATTACATATTAATTATGAAAGCTTCCATCACAATACATCTATTTACGTCCTCTTTTTATGAGGTCTTTTCTACTCCCTAATGTTATTTCACACCAATCTCCACGACTTGAGGAAGCCATTCCCATGCTACTGTTGCCAGGCAACCGTAACGGTACCACGTACAAGTCCTCCTGTCTGGTATCTCCTCCCAGGAGTCGTCCAGTTTGTCGTCCCCGGCGTGAACCCCTGCTTTCCCCGACGATGACCCCGAGTGACCTGCATGTTGTAGGATGTGATCCTGAGCCTCCTCCGATTGGTTCACAAAGTCGTTCCATATCTGGAGCAAGTACATGAGTGTACAGGGATGATGGCTGGTTCAACGACAATACTAATAATGTGCACTCATTTTACCTCTTCAACTCCCCGGGGAGTATACAACCAGGAAGGGTCTCATCAAAATTATATGGACACAAGATTACGATTTCTTTTAGTACGACCATACTAAAGCTCAAATTTAATATGGGGATTTGGAAACAAAACTGATTTGAGTTGAGCATAACTTTCGTACTCAAACGGTTTTGTAATCTCACTCAGCAAATTTTTTGAGTATGATTTCATGCTTTAATGCAAATTTGATATAGGGATTTGTTAAGAAAACCTTAAGTTGAACATGAAATCGTATTCAAAAAGTTTCGTAATCTCGGTGACTGGCCTCCGTTCCACGGAACAATCCTAATGCTATGAGAGTCGTAACATAGGACAGGAGTTATGTTACGATTGTTCTGTGGAACAAGACCATGAATGATCGATCAAGCACCACTTTTTTACTTAAAAACATACTCGAGCTGCTATAATAATCATATTTATTGTGAAAAATATTTCCCCATTTTATTTTCTCCTTAAAATACCTACCTTCATCTTCTCTCTCTCGTTGAACAATCTGGTGAAGGCGGAAACGCTCGGCTCACACACACAATCAAACTCCAGATCTCCGAGTTCGTCCTTCTCAGCTAAGGTCAGCAGTTGTCTCACTACAACAGTACAATGGTAAATCCAGCTATACAGGTCACAAAGAGCCTGGCACCAAAGTTCGCGAAAGTTATATAAGGATGTGCCGTCTGTAGAGTGTAGGGCTGGCTAAATATATCGATAATTGAGATTATTATTGATGGGCTTATTTAGTAATGATTATCGATATAAAAACTGTATTATCAATACTTATGGACAGATTTATGGATTACAAAATAAAGTTTTAAATTAATTGTAACAGCCTCCTGAGTGAGTGATTGAATTATTGTTTTACGTCACAGTGGGAATCTTTCACCCATACGTGACGACAGACATCCCGAAGATAGAAAATAAACAGCCAATAGTAGGGCCAAGTATTTTCCTATATTTCTATCTCATACATTTTCAAACTATGGATTTTCCCAATATATTGTCATCAAAAGGTAAACATCCCTACTAATTTGTCCAATATTTATTGATAATTTCTCAATATTGAGCTGACGATTATCCATCTTTCATATCTGTATTGATAACCAGCCCTAGGAGACTGGTAGAGTTGCAATGCAGATCTCTATCATCCTTGGTCTGTCAGTACCAGCCAGTGCTCGCAGATTTACTGCAACATTCAGCCCTAAGCTGACAAGCTGTGATATAAGTGAAAGCAACTAAAGTTCATTTTAAAATAAATAAAAATATAAATAAAAATACAGCTTTAGGAGACACTACATAATGCTATGCCATAATGCTAACTAGCTAGTCTACTCTATCTAAAATCAGAGTGAGTTATTGTTTTACGTTGCAGTGGGAACACTTTCCCCAAGACACGAAAATTCACAGAAAATATGAGAATCTACAGAATGATCGTAGCACTACAAGAGATAAAACTCCTACTGACCCTACATTAAAGGCATACAATCACAGATTAACCTGTCATTTTGGACCAAATTGGAGTTAAATATGGAAAGTACATGCACTTAGCATAAAGATAATCACTTTTGTACCTCCATATATCTTTTCACCGCTGTAGGATAGGTAAAATTCCATTGCAGTTTACATTTCCGGTAAGACCTGAATAATCAGTTGGTAATGTACTTTAATATCTCAATTTTCTATCGTCTAATAGACTAAGAGGGATAACTTAAATAATCTAACATGGTCAAAATAACCTTTCACGACTACTGGTACCAATAAAGTTACATAGCTATTGATAATAAAAAATAAAAATAAATGTGAAGATACTGAAAACCAGTGGGATATGCGGAAAATGTAGCTGGTTACCCAATATACTTGTGTAGACACATCAAATGTACATAAATGTACTTTCATGTAAAATTATGTTTAACCATGAAATATGCAAACAAACCAGTGATTTTGAGAAGAGTAGTTTTCTGTTTTTATTTACTATGTTTTATTCAGCAAGCGTACATGTTATTTCTTTATAAAGTTTCAGATTTTCACTTTGTTTCTTCATGATTTGTCAATGTGAATTATTGTTTTACGTCAGTGGGAATCTTTCACCCATACGTGATGAAATCATTTGTTATGAACATAAAAATAAAGGTTTCAAAGCCTCCATTTAATGTTATTTCTCAAAAGCATTTCCAAAGTTTACATTAAACTAGTACCATGATATGCATCTCATTGTGAGTCTAGTATCGTGACACGCCTTGTATGGTGAGGTAGGTGTATTGTGGCACCCATAACTTACAGTTCTCCATTCTTCTGGCCTGCCTGGCACCATTCCGTCTGCCGGTCAGTGCCGGACTGTCCAGGAACTTGCATGGTTTGCTGCGCATCCTGTTCCGGTTGCCAGTTTTTTGGCCCGACCTCCCATCTTCAGCTGTCAGTAGCTCTTCTTCTTCGGCTTGTTGTTGGAGAAGTCTGAAATTGAAAGATAACATTCAGAAATTTAGAAAAAATGTAAAAGTCGCTTCAAGAAGAATGTCATAAATCAAAATGGACCTCCGTAGACAGATAAGACATCGCTTTGTTTGAATCCGTTGTTTCTATACCATATCGGAATAATTCACCAGCTTTTTCCATCGTATCCTATTCCGGTGTTGGCACATGTGAATTATTCTGATGAGGCACAGTAAAAAATTACGGCAGATTCAAACAAAGCCATGTCTTATCTATCTACAGAGGTCAATTTTGATTTATGACATGTGCTTTTCAAGGAGAATGTTGAGATTTGGTGTAGGGTTGTCTGCCGCCTGAGTTTGCATTGCACTTTGCTCCCATAGCCTTCATAGGAGGATTATGGCCGGTTAAGTGAATATAGCGAAGCATTATCACTACCCGACCATAAACAGAGCCAAGGTATAAATCATAAACTGCATGTCAACTCCGACAGTAATCAGCTGGTAATATCAAATACCCTGTAACATATTTATAACAGTTATCGTGCCATGTTTAAATGAGAAACATGGCAAATCTTCAAAAAACAAACAGCTGACGGTTGTGCATTTACATACTGTAAGTCATAGCTGCGACAGGAAATGTCTGTATATTGGCAGGTTACTGTGACCTTAACAACCACAAGGTACACGAAAGCTATTTATAGTAACACAACAAAACTAGGCCATCTCGACTCTTTAGTTTGGCGGTGATTGTGCAACATCTCTAAGACTACGGAAGCAACGCAATTATGCTGGACATTTCCATGACATAACCTAAAAGATTGCGTCAGACAGTTTGTAAGCTGAAAAGTATCCACAAATCCACAAACGAAATCCTTCAAGGTTGGCATAAAATGATTAAAAACTACGTTGAATGTCAACGAATCACGATAATCTGAACTGCTAACCTACTTTTGACTATCGACAACAGACAATACAGTTTGATATTTTCTACTCACTCTATGTCATCCTCAAGACTTCCATAGATAAACAAGTCTCTATTATCGCGGGTGACCCCCATCTCGATCGTCTAACGTACTAAACTAAACACTAAATCTTCCTTCCTCGTTAATTCCACAGTTTTGACAGCCGCCCTGTCGATCTTGGTTTACTACAAATTGTGGAGCCAGAAATATTCCTGTATAAAACGGAATGCGGTTTGATTATGTAGTTATAGTTTGGCATGAAATGCATTGCCACCTCTATTTGTTACATTATCTCGGTAAATACTAAATGGAAGGACGAAAAAAAATAACAACATCAATTTCTAGCGATCACTAAATATTTTGAGTAAATATTATTGTATGCAGAGAGTCGATGTCCTAAAGACTGAACAGACATAAAGGCTCAATACATGTGCTGGTGGAATTCTTCACACACAATTGAGCATTTTTGCCTGTTCCACCTTTCGGGGGGTCGTGGAAGTTAGCACGAGGTCCCTTTTCCAGCTTTAGGGTCAATTTTTCAAGTTAGAAAAAGATTCCAGATTCGGTTTTGCCACACAGGCGTCGATCTTCTTTCGTATTAAGCTATATAAATCGAAATTATTAGGTCTTCGATATACCGCAATTTAGTGGCTTAAAAATGCAATTTCGAACCGAAATCGTCCAGGTAAAGGTGTCTTCTCAGCCTTGCTGTATATCGAAGACCTCCTTCTAATTTCGATTTATATAGCTTAAAACGTTGGAAATTGAACAGTCCTCCTCGCTATTTATGATACTTTTATGCGAGCCCTAGGATAACAGTGCTACCGATTTCGGATTCAAAATATCATTTTAAAAATTAATTATTTATTTATTGATAAATACAACATAAGAAATTTAAAGTTATTTTGTTGTTGTCATTCCATAAAGTATTTACCGCGATAATTTACCAAATAGAGGTGTCAAAAAATCAATATGAATGGCAGCAGTAGGCCGACACTTATGACAGGTCAAAGGTCACTAACGCGTTGATATATTTCCCCAGACAATGTAAACACCATTCTGACATTTACCTTAGTTTTAAGCGCGGATTCCCTCCCAATGTCCCATAATCCTTATATTCAAATTAAAATGGTGGTCAGAGAGGGAAAAACAAGTGGAATAGTCCGTATGTAGAACAAAGTGTTTATTGTTATATTTAGAACTGTCGATCATTGAAGATATGTGCAATGTCATTTTATTGTGGTCGATTTCTTTCTTCATATTTCACTCTAAAAATCTGAAAACACTAATCCTTGTTTTAAATGTCATATTGCATGCACAGATGGTCTGGCCAGCTAAAGGTGTTTAAAATGTGTTTTAGCCTACAAGACTGTACACAGTCAGAAAGCAGACAGTTAGTAATGCAATGCAATCCTCATGCTTTCCACTCTAGTTAAAATCAACTTTCTTTTTCACCCTACAACATAATAGCGATAATGAACCAATATTCATCTTTTATGAAATTGCTCGACCATAGTCCTTAGCCATGCTGTTGACCGTGACCTTTGACATTTATAAACGTACATGTAATTAATTGATGTTCAAAATAACGATAAATAGACGAACTTAATGAAAGATCTGGGGTTTCCAATTCCGAAAAGCATCCAAATATGATGAGAAATATAGGGTGAGCCAACACGATTAGAACACTATTTATTACAATTCTTTTGGGAAGATCAATTAAAAATACATTATTATTATTATTTACATAGCGCAAATATGTAAGCTAAATGGGTTGATATATTTAAGAAAATCTTAACCTCATGCTGGAAGCAACCAATATTAATCGGACATATACTTTGTGATAGAATAACAAAATACAGTTTGTTTACAAAGGGTTGTAAGATACATTTCAAAATCGTCTCTTAGATCTTGTTATATAGTTTATGGAGTCACGAGACTGGTAAGAATTATTTCCTTAACCTTCCACTGTTTCTTCTTCTTTTTCATTTTCCATTTCATTTTCCATATCATTTTCCATTTCAATTTCACTTCCATTTGTCTCATTTTCATCGGTACCTTCTCCGTTACCGTGACCATAACCCGGATGTCCGAAGCCATAACCCGGATGTCCGAGAACACTCGGGCGTCCGTGGCCAAAGAAAAACTGCCCACAAAGCATACCTTTGCAAGGAGGACGTTGCTGATTTCGAAGCGTTGTGATTTCTTTCAATAGCCAAGCTACAATGAGCTTTAATAATTTACATGGTTTATCACCTTCTTCGGGTCCATTTTCGATTGAGTCTGGGTCTGTAGAAGTTTCACCTTCTGCTGTGGGGGAATTTGTGTCATCAGTCACTAAGTCGGTAATTCCGACAGTTTGAACGGCAGTTTCGGTTGTCTGTCCTTTCACTATTGTAAGACAGCTCAGCAAGGTCAGACTTAGAACAAAGACGACCTTCATGTTGACAAACCTTGGCTGAAAAATTAATTAGAAAATGTATTTATACTAAGCACAAACAAATATTGTAATGTTGGGAGGTCGCTTTATTGAAATCTCAATACTTCAGTAAACAGTGGTCAGAGTCAACATCGGGTGTCCACCACGTGCAGCACAACATGCACAACATCTGGCGGACATAGTCAAAATTAAACGAAGGATTGTCGCCCTTTGGATGCGCCGCCATATTCCTCTTGTAGAGCAATACACATGTCACTGATATTCGCTGGTGCAGGCTTCCGTGAACGAACTATCCTTCACAAAACATCCCACAAATGTTCAATAGGTGAGAGATCTGGTGATTTTGCAGGCCATGCGAGTATGGTAAAGTGTTCCTGGTCCCTTACGCTAACTGCAACGCGGGCCCTGTGGGTACAAGTACTGTCATCTTGAAAGACGAAATTTTGTCCTATTCTGTGAGCCTTATAAATGTTATCAACATACTATTGACCTGTCGAGTTGCCACGTTTGATAGCCAAACCTTAACTAGTATTGTATATAATCCCACCCCATACCATGATATTGCCACCCCCATACGAGTCATATTCCTGAATAGGGTTCCTGTATTTTGTCTGCTTAGTATAACTTCTGAACAGTGCTAAAACGGCTTGTTGGTAACACGCAGGTAATATACGGTAGGAATTATTATTGATATGGAATGCAATTATGATTCACATGTATATCAATCTAATTAATACACATCATGGGCTCTTTATGTTACAGACTGGAATCTACATTAAGCACGGATGTTCAATAGGCATTTGTTATGTGTTTGGAAGATCCTAGGTTCCCTGATGTACACACAACCAAGTACCACCTGAATATGTAACACTGCAGGATCTTTTCTCCCCGAGACGACAAAATACCCCAATGAGGAACCACGCTTAGAATAATGACCCCAAGGAAGTTTATTTACCAACAGCTGTTACCAAGGTACTGGACACACTGAAGTATCCACAAGGAAATACGTTTACCCTCTGGGGTGCTCATGTGTATTGCGATGGACCCGTAGTTAATGTCAACGGTGGCTTAGAGAGGTTGCAATGGTGAAAAAGGAGCACGCCCAATAATGATAAACTTATACTACATATAATAATGTATAACAAATATGAATACGTACCTTATTTTTCAAAGCAAGATTATACGAATACAGAGCAATATCAGGCCATTTTATACGTCAGACTGGCATCAAAGAGTGACATACAATGACATCTGTACATGATATACATTGCCACTAATTAACAGGTTTTGTGATAAGCTGGAACGGATGCAATTTCAAATGTCATTATATCAGTGAATATTGTGTAGATAAGGGCTTTGGCATTATCTTCCAACATAATATTATTATAGAATGTTACTTTCATCTGGGGGCGTACACCGAGTGGAAGTCACTGTGGGTATGTGGGAAGTCACGAGTGGAAGTCACTGTGGGTATGTGGGAATTCACGAGTGGAAGTCACTGTGGGGATGTGGGAAGGAGGCGAATGGCTTGAGGACTTGAAACACCGTAGTCCAAGGGAGGCTATCGTTTCTCGAAGCTCTCATATCTCCTACGAGGCCATAGCGCTCTCGTAAGTGCCCAATCGCCATGTATAAAGGTGGACTCACACGGGTCGATCGGTTGTAACTATAAGAGAGAAATATTCGTTGTAACAGAGTAGGATTCACCATTTATAACGGGGCGGGTGGTAGCGCAGTGGTAGAACGTTGGACTTCGGAGCCAAAGGTTCAAATCCCACCTTTCTGACTCGATATTGATAGGATGCGCTGTCTGTAGAGTGCTTTCTGTGTCTAGTCAATACCAGCCGGTGCTCGCAGGTTTACTGCAACATTAACGGATGCTGCAGGTTTCCTCCTGCCCTAAACTGACAAGCCGTGAAATAATCTTGAAATAAACCCCAATTTAAAAAAAAAAGAAAAAAAAAGTTATAACAGAGAATGATTCTGTGGTCTAGTCCGATGGATTTGGCGGGATGAAAACTGGAGATGGTGACGCAGTAGATGGAGATGGTGTCTAAGGTCCGATGTTGAAGGATGAAGGATGGTTGTGGTTGTAAATAGATGTATTTAGTCTATAAAGATACGCGACTGTGGTTCTGCATGTACAGCCATGTAGAGTGCCAGCCGCGGTATATTGTCAACATTCAACCGGTGTTAGCGAGCCTACAAGACGTATAGTAGTAGATATGAAAGCTTAGACATACGATACCCTGTCTCTATGTCAATGTTCTTCGCCATGACGTGAAATATGACAAACGGCATGGTCAAATAAAACAAAGAATATTGAATAACAATTCCGTTAAAATCCAATATTTGGTCTCAACACTAAGTGCCAAAGGATTACTCTCGCTGGGTTTTCAAGAAAGGTAAGCCATGTTTGATGAGCTGCAATCTAAAGTGCCCTGTAAATTTTACCAATAAACTCTGAGATTTTCTCCCAGCAACAGGAACAGCAAAGCAAAGCCGTTATTTGAAGTGATAATTTGTCCATTGCAAGCCTTATATTAGACGACACATTCACTATTATTGTAACAATTAGGAGACATGGTGGACAATGATGATAGAACCATTCATTCAATAAATAATAGCACTTTTAAATTGAGTATTTAAAGCGTATACTTGAATCTCTATACATGTATATGTAGTATATATCATATACATTCCAGTAAAATATGGAATCAGTGGATTAATCATGCACGATAGAATGGCTGGATTATATAAGCAGGACCTCACTGTTGATAATTTCAGTATCAACCTGTGATGTTTGTATGCGTGCACATAGAATTATGCTTTGTTGTAGGCCCTAATTACGTCTACCTCAATGGGGTGCAGTATGGTAAAGTTGTATCGAGATTTTTGACAGTTTGTGCTGTAGCAAGATCAGCTTGTATTGGGAATAAGGATAAAGGATATTTATGATTGACAATCAGAAAGGTCATATCAGGTCAAGCGAATATCGTCCGAAAGTCGAATGAAGTAAACTTTGGCGTTAGATGATCATCTTGCCTAGGCCACATGATCTAACTGGCTTACTGGAAACGGAGTCATGCAGCTCGGAGTTCTATTCTTCCCCGGGGGCGATGATGTTCGACATGCTAGAGCTATTGGTAGTTGTATTTCGCTCATAACACTAACAGTTTGTCACGTCACTGCAGAATGAAACCTGTAACACCTGTTGGTTTAGTATTGCAGTAAATCTGCGACCAATGGCTGGTATACTGGGAAATCAGTGATGGTGACTGATGACAGCGCATCTTACGATGACTCCGTTGGATAGACAGCTGAAGTATACATTTAAACAATCTAATTAAAATCATCAGATGTCAAGTTTCGCTCCTTAAATATTATTGACAGTCTTTATGGTTAACAGTACTTTATGCTTAATATACTACGCCTATGCCTAAACATCTGAGCATGACTTCGTATCTGATTTTAATGAGATTGGCATTTAAAAAACTTCAAATTGAAATTGTAATAGCTATTATGATTAATATCAACAAACAATAGAATCTTAATTAAAAATAATAAATTTATTGATTGTGCACGTACACACAATGTGCAATGACAAACACACGCATATACGCACACACATTTAGTATTTTCCTAAAATAGACATGAGGATTAGACATAGCTCAGCTCAGTATGTACACTGGGATGAGATTTCAATATTGAGAGATATCAGCCTCAGCAGTAAAACACCTTGGAGGAATGTTTTCGATTTCGACAGATATGTAAAAAATTCCCACGTAATATATACACTCCATGCATGATAAACTATAGGGTATGAAAACAATGGATAAATAAACATAAATTCCATATTTAAAACTATTTTGAATTCAGATAATAACTAGATACTCCAGGGCTGAAAACTTACAAAATGTTTTAAAAGTATTTGTATTTCTTGTATTTGTACCTCTTATGCTCAATACATCTACCAGCATATGCACCTGCCGAGAATAAAATAGGGAACCTTGGGTTGCCACCAGCAGTAATCAGGTTAACAAAGATGCTATATATTGACACACTACATCCATGTCTGAGTAACTACAATAATTAAGTTTGCCTTAAAGGCATACACTCACAGTTTGTTGACATGTTTCATGGTCACACGTACTTTACCTGAAAGTATGTACAGTTCATTTGTCTACACAACAAGCAACATTTTCCACATGTCCCCATTCGTTTTCAATATTTACATATTTAACATAGCTTGTATTTTTTATTAGACAAAAAAATACAAAGATAAAATAAAATATGAAAATATTGAAAACGTCTCAATTAATACATGCTAGATGGAACTTAATTTACTCGAGAATATTAGCATTAGCGCCGATTAACTTTGAAATAGTCTATAGACAGATGACAAATGCTTGGAGTGATTTCCCTTTTTGAACTAGTTATGTGTACTGTGCAGTACTAAATTCCGATTTTGAAAAATAGATTTGATTATTTTCTTCTCAAAAATATACAGTTTTACATAATTTGATGTAGACTTTTTTGAGAGAATGTATGTACAGTTGCAGCTTTTCATTGCTCAAATTAGGGAGCCAAAAATCGTGCTGTACCTAATGTGAATGAAGACAAGCAATGTAGGTTTTCATTTCCTAGATAAAACACTTCTATTTCTGAACTTCAATTAAATAATAAAAATACATTGAACTGAAAAATTATGTAAAATTGAATATTTTGGATCTATTTTAAATCAAATCTATTTTTAGAAAGCAGATGTTAAAAAAAGAGAATTTAGTTCATTTTGGCCTCGCCCTGTAATAATTAACCCTCTTTCTGCTGGATTAGACACAGGCACTGCTCTTTAGGGCATCTCCGTTTGCCTACAGCATGGATCGGGTTAACTAACACACATCATTGAGCTTCTTCAGAACGTGATTGTTGAGAAGGATGTAGTGGATGAGCAGACACTGAGTCTGGAATTAAAGGATGGGTCGGCATGGTATTACGTCTGCCTATAGATGCTCTTCTGAAGCAGGTTGTATATTTTCCAGTAAATGTCATCACCAGGTTTCTGGATGGGCATCCCATGCTCAACTGTCTGACGGTACGCGCATGTTCTCAAGGCAGACTTGAGAGGTGCTCTGACGGAACGAGGCGGGTTTCTTAGCAGACCACCTACGGAGTCCGTGAAGTGTCCGAGGAAGACGTCACGACACACAGTCTGCAAAACAACAGAATAATAAATTAGAAAACTAGACGACTTAATTATATTCCATATAAAGTCGACCTATTTTTAGTGTCAGATTTAGTTTTGGGCCGATTAATTAAGGTGCTATAACTATTAGAGGGTTCAAAGTATTAGGATAATGACGGTACGTCAAACAAAGTTAGAATCAATAGTGTAACAAGATATAACATGTATATCAGAATGATACAATTCACAATGTTCAAATGTTGTATATTATTCGTAGGTGGATGCAGTGTTATGTAAAAAGACGGTTCGGGTATATAACTGTAACTGCACATTACAGCAAATCATTCTGAACTTATTTTATAGTTCATAAATAATTAACTTTTAAGGCATACAATCACAGATTAAGTTGTCGTTTTGGACCGAATTGGAGTTAAAAATATGCAAAGTATGGTACATGCACTTAGCTTACATATAATTGCTTTTATACCTCCAAATATCTTTTCACCGTTGTATGATAGGTAAAATTCCATTGCAGTTTACATTTCCAGTAAAACCTGAATGATCAATTTTCTAATAGACTAATAATTTAACACGGTCAAAAAATACTTTCACGACTACTGGTACCAATAAAGCTACTAGCTATAAATATTAAAAACTAATCAAATAAGAAAATATTGAAAATCAGTGGGATATGTGGAAAATGTAGCTGGTTACCCAATATGCTTATGTAGACACATCAATTGAAAAATATGAAAACAAACCCGTGCTTGTATGCCTTTAATATGGCATCTGTGGTTAATTATTTCAAACTACTGCCATTTGAGCTGTCATCCTTGATTCATCAAGTGGTAGCAGCTGGTTTACTGCAGGTGCAATACCATACTATGATTTATGCACTATGCACTAACAGATGTTACAGGTGTCCTCCTACCATACATTGTCATTGATAAGATATGATTAGCTCGCGATTCCTTCAGCCTTCCCCGCTGACCACAAGAGACATTTCATACGGCTATATTCCCCCTGACCATACCCATATAAACAGTCTCTTATGGTCTGCAGGGAAGGGTAGAGGAATCTCGAACTAGTTATGATATGAGCAAAATAATTTTGAATGTTGCGTCAACCCTCTCCCTGCTGGATTAGACACAGGCACTGCTCATTATGGCATCTCCGGTTGCCTCAGCATGGAGAGAGTTAAACCCCGAAACAAAACACTTACGAAGATGCTCACCTGGAGATTGTTGTTAACACGAATTCGCTCGCATTGTTTCTTCGGGATGTTGCAAAATCCCTGACAGTCGAAGAAATCACAATCTCCCTTGCGAGAACAGTTCTCAAGATGCAGTTCATCCATCATCTCGGTCTGGAAGAAAACGGAATCGGTGTCTATCAGTTTAATCAGATTATCTTTCCCAACACCAAAGTTCTCTCCTTTCACATCACACATGTGGAGAGGTTCGTACAGCCCTTTGTCCATGAGACGTACAACATCCAGAATGTTCCTGGCCAGCGTTGCCCGTTGTGCCCACGGAAACCTGGCGATTCGAATAACGGTTGTCATGACATCTCCTGGAGGGCTGGACTCCACAAGATACAGAGAACCGCACGTTCCGTAAATCCGAGGGAAGAATCCATGCTTCTGATTGGCTTTCATCATGAGGTACTCGGTCTGTGTCACCAATGACCAGACAGACCTAGCAAGTGCATACAGAGAGTGCCAATCACTGGGAGAGTAGTAGTCTTTGTAATTCCTATGCCATGCAACTGCAATGGGATCTTCGTTTTCTGGGATTTTGAAATTGAGTGCGGAATAAAATTTATCACGGATCATCTCTTGAATGTTTGAGATTGTAGGAGTAAATTGTATACTGTCCTCTCCGTCTTCTATTTCAAGGCCAAAGTTAGTATACTCCTGTAACTCTGAAAAGTTCCTATGGACAGTTTTCAGCACAGCTGGGATTGTCTGCCCTCCCTGACAGAAGTGCTGACAGTCTACGAGAAAGACTCTCTTTCCTGTACGGTAGTTAGTGCAGCGTTTGTACTTGATGTTGTTCAGATCACAAAGGTGTGGACACAGATCACCCACTAATTGTTTTTTTTTGTACAAATGACACTGAAAAATAAAAAGGATAAATTTGGTTAAAATTAGTACCATCAATATATCATTTTCTTGTGGATAAAATTAACTTTAATTACACTAATGACTATATTGATACTGAAATTGGCTTGTTTGTATGTGTAATGCGGCCTAACTCTTTCGATATAAATCACGTAATACTTTGTGGTCGTGTCAACAACCTTTCATTACACAGCACGGACAAACACCATGTTGACATAAACCATCAGGAACATTTGGGAATATAACGACGTATCCTGATTATAACATTCAAGGTGTGTGCAGTGATCATTTATCTAACAAACGCTGCCTCCCTTTGATCGCTCAATGCAACTATTTGTGGATAAATATATATTTTTAGAGTAACCCGCCTTGGATCAAAATTTTCTCCAATATGGCGGATGTGCATGAATGTTTTTCCAAACACTCAGATGGGTCTTGTGTTCTCTACTTGCTTCCCTGGAAAGTACTAAACATATCGATTCATTTGTATATCTAGCTTGTTGTCCAAATTTGAACTTTAATTTGATACAAAAATGTATATGTTCTATTGAAATCAATGTCAGTACAATGATGAAAAATGGTCGGTACACAGCTGACGTCGGTGGCAAAAATGTGTGGTATCGAAAGAGTAAATACAGTTTATCTCAGTATCTATAAGTATACAAACGAACGAAGGGGGTAGGAGTGGGGTTGAGGTTGATGCATCAACTGAAAGGGGGGGGGGGGGATAAAAGGAAAAGGTATGTGGGTAGAGAGGGGGTTGGGGTGAGGTTTTCACATTGATCTTCCAAATTAGAATAAAACAATGTTATTTTCCATCAAGCTTGCACCAACCATATGGTCCACATTACCACAGGAATTATTTTTTTATAACTTTATATTCACTATGCTAAAGGTAGACTTTGCATTCCAATCACCCCAAACTCACCGTATCTCTAAGCACTTCATGAGATTCTTCCTCAGAACAAGACATTTCTTCGTACCAAATACCAAACTGAAAATACATCCCCAAAACAAGGATGAATGGTATGATGATTAGTACCCTCTTCAATCTTCCTCGTCGAGATCGACATATTCTCAGGAACATTCCACTAGTGGGCCGATAGTCTTTACCGAATTTCTGTGGAAAATAATATAAACAGTTTTATCATATATAGGATTCCATTACCATGGCAGACCTTGGCTTGAATCACCATGACAACAAGCACAGAACCACAGAACCACAACCAGTATTCCAATCTTAGGATATACAGCTGTAAGTACATACTGAACTGATGGAATGGTAAGGCCATTTATAATTAATTTTTTGCTTATCATGTAGACAAAATGTACACTGCCAGGCATTACCTAAAGGCTGCACATATATTTGAGTGGTATTTTGGAGAACAAAAATACTGTAATAATCCCACTGCCTCTTAAATATAGTTTCATGTTTGTTTTTCTGTCGGGTTGATTCTATAGCTGTGTTCACACTGACACCACTTTCAAATCGAATTCCTCAATTCGAATTTCGGGAATTTGATTCAATTCTAACTGATTTGAAACATACATTCACGCTTTCTCTTAAGCTAGTTTGAAATTGTTCACACTCAAGCCACTTTCACGTGAAAACAGTTTCAAGGCAAAATCACGTGCACGTTTCCTCTCTGTCCCCCTCTCCTTCTTTTCTAACTCTCCCTCCCTACATCCCTCTCTCTCTCTTTCTTTATCATGTGCTCACTCACACACACACACACACACACACACACACACACACACACAAACACACACACATTTACACATGATGTTGTTGAGCAGTTTTATTATATTCCCATTAGAATTACGATGACCACATACACACATGCATGCTCAAACAACAACTGATCCTGCGTATTTATTTAATAGAAAATTAATAAGAAATACTACCCGAGAGGCTGAAAATGAAAAATAATTATCCAAGAAACGATTAAATTTATACAAGTAGCCTAACTGAAAAATAATCGGTTATCAGACATTGATATCTCTGGACACTGAGTTGTTACATATCATTTGATGGCATGTTGTTGAATCGATCGCAGGGGGGGGGGGGGGGGGGTTGCACGGT
>JAUTBT010042745.1:0-17003 GCA_032361225.1 Lepetodrilus schrolli | reverse complement strand
AAACCATGCGTCTACGGTGAAATACACCCCACCGGGTGCTTTCAATGTTACTATCTGAACCTTCTGCATCACGTGATATCTCCCTATTTCCGACAATTAACGAACCGTGAAAAACAGCTATAGAAAAGGATTGTGAATAATGAATTTTATAACATATCCTGCTGTTATGAAGCCGATCTCATTTAAAGATGTGATATGGATGGGTATTTAGCAACTGTGATAGTGATAGTGTACTGAGTGAAGCCTATCTAAGACTCTAAGACGGAAACATAACTGTTATACTCAATACGCTATTGATAAACACTTAACATTGTAAAATAGTTCGTATTTATATATTTGTTGGTCTAATTTGTGGGTGATTTTTATACTCCCATATTGCTAGTGGGAGAAGAACCTACGACAACTGTCAACACTCAAAGACCGACGTATGACGTCATACTGACATGCCGAAACCATGATGAACTTCGAACTCTGTGCTTTTGGTTCGATGCCTGTTCGCACTACCACTTTCATAATTCCTCGACACATGCATTTAACTATACTCCTAAACGAAGGTTATAATTTATTAAGAATATGTTTGTTTTCCACGATGTTTCCCATGTGTTCTCCCTTTCCCTTCCTCCGCGATTAGCGAAGAGCGAATGGGTCGTGTTAGTGCATTATTTTACCACCTATTTTGAGAGACTGTTTCGACTCGGTTATGATGTGCTTCTGTGAAAACAACATGCCAAGGACGACAACTGCTCATTAGATACACTGACGTGCCTTCAGAATCTATCCTGCATGCGATTCTAGTCTCCTTCAGTACAGGTTTGAAGTCTGAGATGTCATTACCTGTACTACGACATTGCCAAACCATGCCTCCATTCTAATTCTTGGACAACACGCCCATACATGCAAGTTAGTGTGGTCAGAAGAAGTGAACAAAACAAAATATTAAATGGACAACACGCCATACATACAAGTTAGTGTGGTCAGAAGAAGTGAACAGAAGAAGTGAACAAAACAAAATATTAAATGGACAACACGTCCATACACGCAAGTTAGTGTGGTCAGAAGAAGTGAACTGCATTAGGATCAAAGATGAAATTCCATTTCCTCATGTTTACTACATCAAGCCTTGATAGTACCTCCGTTACGATTTCGCTTTATTACATCTGGACTCCTCAAATGTCCACATTTGTAAGAAGTCTGCGCTATGAAAATGTATAAAATATTCTCTCATCACTGGAAGATCTCCCCCCACTCGTCGTGATTAAACTCGCAAAACTACCCATAGCCTACAAGTGCACCGACGAAACTTATTAAAATAACAAAACGTGCTAGACAAATTGCCGAGTCGTCTTCCCTCTCTGTATGGCGCGGTGATTTGCTACTGGAGATGGAGATGAGACTATGTTTGAAGCCTGTCATAAACTGACGGCCGATGTCTCTCATCCCCCATCATACTGCGTTATGGCAGCGGCGCAAGCATCCACTCGCGCGGTCTGATTACGCAGCCCTTGACAAGCCGACGTTATAAACAACGCATTAATAGGCTGGTAATTCGGATAAAACATACTAAACGGCTGACTCTGTGACCCAATGTCGCATAGGCTGACTTCTTCATCCTTTCCAATCTTCCCCTCTTTGATTAATTGTTCTGTACACTAGATTAACAGAAGAAATCATCAAGAAGGAATCCAATACATGATCTATTTATTGGGGATCCACTGCCAATACCTCCTTAAAAGGTCAACCTCTGACCCTGCTACTTCGCGACATCTGACCTCGTGTTTGTAAATGTTTTGCATCCTATTCATCTAGAATCTCTTTTCAAAAGGCTTTGGAATATGACACGAAATTTTTCATTTTGACTTTATAGCAGAACACGACAATTTCTTTTGTTCAATGCTTCTAAATTATCGGCACGCATTGAACATCAGCTGTCTTGCAGTTTGGTTATAATGCTATGCACCAAGATTCACAGGTTGTTAAATTTGAATATTTAAGAAACATTAGATTATGAAACGGACATATCACATCAATAAATAGAGAATTTATTATGCATGTTATTTCACAAACAATATATTTATAGCAGCTATAGTAATTAAGATGTTATTCAAGATAGCAAAATGTAAACTCCGGTAGCGACATATGAAACCAGCATTTTACTATTTTTCAATTCTAAGGCTTTGCTTCACGCCTCTGCTCATCATATTTAAATATTTCAGAACTAATATCATCGCATCTCCTCATACACTCTCAACTGCGCAGTTAAATATGCTTGATGAAGTTTTTAGAAAGACACCATTCTGTTTAAATCTTTCTCGTAAATACACACCGTACTGGCCCCAATTCCGAACCCAGTTTCCGCCGACTTGGGCACTGTGAACAGATGCACCATTACGATGGGCAATGCTCTGATAACAACGGCCGCGTTTTACGGTCGTTGGACATTTAGAAGATTTTAGAACCAGATATAATTTTTCATACTTCATACTTCACTCTTGTTCTTTACCATCATTGTAAACGCTTCATGATCTCTTCCAAGTGAGCTCACAGACATAGAAATGTAGTCTGTACTGAATATTTGATATAGGAAAGTATCTATACAATTGCATACAACCTATATACTGTTTTAATGACTTTAATGGACTATGCTAATATTTTGGGGGAAATGACATTATGTTTTTGAAATTATAGTTGAAGTACGTTAAGAAACTGACTTGCAATGAACATGATTGTGAATGAAATTCCCTAAGAGATGTTAAACAAACACATTTATATATATGGATTAGTATGCTATGGATATCATTAACTCTAGAAGTATACTGATTGTCTAGAAACGACTGTACGGAAATTATTTTAGGTGCTACACAATAGACTGATAGGATGCAATGTTAACTAAACGATGCAGTTATTAAAAATCGTGTAATTTTCTACAACTGATAAAAATGTCCATCAGTCGTGCAGTCTCACGTGAACAGCCACGCACAGACCTGGGAGAAGACAACTAACCTTATGTCAAAGCACAGGCGCGGACCTGAGAGAAGACAACTTGATCAGAAGCAAATGAAATTGAATCAGAGAGGGAGGCCGTGCTGTGATAGACTCGCAATAAGCGGAGGTTCAAGCAGGGCCAAGTGACAAGGTCAAGAGATGTGTTTTGTGCGCCAAGTTGGCAGACATCTTGGATTAGATGGGAATTTCCCGAGAGAGGGAGGAACATTGGTTAAGTGATAGCCGATTGCATTGCTTATCAGCTTCACGCGCTCATCACGAGGAACCCAGAGATGTCAATTTCACTTTATCAGGTTTTCTGCTTTGTTGCTCCTCTCCACTGACTGTCAACATTCCCGTGGCACTGACTTAGAGACCCCGCCACAAACACTCCTGTCCCCTCTAACACCATCCGCCGACCTTGTGTCAACGCACAGAAATTGCTTCATTCCATAAATTCTATTATTTTACGTACACTTTGCCTGCTAGGCCCTCCTTGTGTCGGTTTGAATTTACTCTCGGTGTCCTCTCCTACCATTGTCAATAGCGGCGGATTATTAATTTTATTCCGAAATTAAAACTGATGCAGAGGCAAATATTAGCCGAAAACGAGCAGAGCGAATCTGACTTGCCACGTAGGATAGACATTTTGGTTAAACAAAGAATCTAACTGTTTAATTCATCCCCGCGTCTGTGGTTACAAGATCAATCTAGGGTTTGTTCATGTTTGCACTAATCTCATTCACCATGGCATATTCCATTACGAGTGTGTACCAAATCAGACGACTTGCTACTGTTTAGATTTTACGCCAGAATGTTTATCGAATCGTAGTGGCTATCGAATGTTTCTTCTGAAAATGGCACCTTATTGAGATTCACTACGGTCTCTCTGCAAGCAACTGTGTTCTATTCGTTTTGCTTGTCGAGAGCGTTTGTCAACCCAGAAGTAACGACTAATCGACAATCTAACAAAATACACAAATATCTTCAACAGCGTGGAAACCATCCGGGTTATCTATGCTGGTCTGGCATGGTGTGCCTTGGCACTGAAGCAGATCTGCATACAAATGTCGTCTGCCTAAACCGGATATGACGTCATTGGCTTGGGCTTCCTGGCAATGTCTTCAAGCCAGAATTCGAGATAACAAATGGTCACGATGCCATCCAATCAGGAAATATTTAGAACAATTGGGATTGTACAAGCTAATGTCCTGCTATTATATTGTACTGAGAATAAATCTACAAATACGTTATTTTCGACCGGCAGAAATTCTGCATATTTCTTTTCTTAACTAGTTGCATGGTCATATGTATGTTATGTATGTACAGTTATATATAGCGTTCTCATTTTCATTAATCCTATTGATCGGTGAATCCAAAATTACCGAGCACATCGTTTACCGAATGGTCCAGTATTTATCATTTCAATGTCTAAACAAAATAATTGTTTGAAAGAACCGGTCGTTGTAATCCATTGTTTTCTCTTGGGTATTGACTATTGCGGTAATAAGAATATACGTTATTGTAGGTTCTCCTCCCATAATGAGCAGGTCTTTGGGCGATCACTGAAGTACTCGCCTTGGCATTGACTCATTCACAGCATGGTAACAAATGAAAACACATTGGATTGCATTATAACATAGACGTTATCTAAATAGAATATGGTAGTTTCATATTCACAGACATTCCTGTAATTAAACATAATCTTGACTGAATCCAGACATTCGGGTACTGGATTTATTTAGTAAAATAATTTTGCTTTTCATCTCAATTAATTTCCATTTATCATCTACCAGACAGGTTAAAGACTCGGCTGCCCAGGTAATTACACTAGGCAAAGATGCATTAAATGGTTATATTTTCCTCTAATACTCGCCGTGTAACAAGATCACAAAAGTCATTTATTTCATTAAACGACAAGTCCCCTGGGTGGAGAAGTAATTTCTTCTAACTAAAACAACGACATCTCCCGATCGCAGATTGGAAAATTCATGACCTGTATTGAACACGCACGAACATCCACCGACCTTTCCACGAAGCGCCGACGTGCAAGGGAGGTAATTCAAACTTGCAAGGTACGTAACTTTTTCGACGTTACATTACCTGCATTTGTTGGATGGAGAATGATGCATTTTCTCCCATTACTCGGGCAATGCATGCCTGGATGTACGTTATAGTTGGCTCTGTTCGCCTTGGGAAGACCTTGATGTTTGGTGCATGGCTAAAAACGTTCGGTCATATGACCGGATTAGCCTCTCGAGCTCGACTCCCCTGTCAATGTATACCAATTTCGCTATGGCTTTGAAATGGAAATAAGCCGACGGATTAATTTTGTTTTCTATTAAGAACAGAGGCGCGCTAACTACACGCGAATACCTGCCCAAAACACAATCAGAGGCGGACAATGGCATCCCTGGAGAGAACTGTCGAGCAGGACAATATAACATTGTCCTTGGTATCGAACCATAAATGAATTTCATAGACGCAACGCGGAGGGGAAGAGAGCTGAATCTCGACCCGTAACAGAGGATGGTCAGGGAAATCTTGGGGGGTCAGGGGCCAATTAATGCCGAGAGATTGTCGAACCGTTGTCAGCACATTTCTAGCAGAAATATCTTTGTAAGAATGAGGTCATCATGAACTATATTTCAAGCGGATGATCTAATTCCAGAGTGAGAAAAAAAGAATAAGAAAGGTTGCCGTGATGGCAGACTTAGTCCGAATTCCCGCGCAGTGACGGATTAAGCTTTTATAAAAGAGGTGGACTGCAAGGTTGACCTCTCTTTCATTATTTATCCGTGTTCTCTTTGAAGTTATCGCAACGATATATTCATTCTCAACCCGAAACACAACTTCCTATTTTTGTATTGTGCGAATGTTGTCCTTGTGGCTTCATATCCGTTAAATTGCACGGAAACATCATATGAAATATGAATTGAGTAGCCATAATCTGTTTGATTCGCGGCAATAGAAAACGAATTCATCAATAGGAGTTATATTGATCTTTTAATTCGTGATAATCTGCAAATAGTGTACGGATATTCATTGCTCAGAAATGGAGACTTAACTTTTGCCAATAATACTATCTTATTAGATTGAGAGCTGATGATAAAAGCAAATGGGAATAGATTAGAATAAATTCTGTCAAATAGTCATTAAGAAATACTCGGAGATCTTACTGAAGATCAATACAGTTTGTCGAGCTTTCTGTTTTTAAATATAATGTGTCTACAGCTATCTTTGACTGACATGCAATTTTGTAATTGGCAGATTATAGACGACTGGAAAATGTAAAGTAGAAAAGTGAAAGAAGGTATATGCTGCTGTTAAATTGAATCAATGACAACATAAATATAGGATTTGCTCCTTCCCCCCACAGTGAGATCACGTTGGTATGCTTATTATTATTATTATTATTATATATGTGTATATATATATATATATATATATATATGTATACACTCACACACATACACATGTATTATTATTAGTATAGAGGTAGTATTAAAATGACTAGCAGTAGTAGTAATAGTAGTAGTAGTAGTAGTAGTAATAGTAGCAGCAGCAGGATTAGTAGTAGTAGTATTTTAATGTATTGTTAATAGTATTCGCAGTGATATCAATAGCATTGAGCTATACCAATATCATCATTAGTATTTCATAGTTGTTGATAGATACCTATAAAGAGAAACACAACCAAACATATACATAACAACAATAATAGCAATTGTGGTACATTGTGACATGACCTTAATTTCACAGTGTCCTAAGGCCCACCACTGTTACAATTGCAGAGCTGGGCATTCATACTATCTTTTACATTTACTGCTTGAACGAATAGAAATGAATCAGCATTCCTATTTATTAAACCTAATATCAATTACCAATATCCACGATTATGCCAACAACAGGTGGCTTCAATAGTCGTCAGATATTGACAATACCTCTGGTGTTCCCTCATTTTCATCTTAGGTGCCAACACTAAGTAGTAACAGTTCCATGTACATTGCACTATTGTGATTGACACACATGTGACAGCTAAGTAATACACATTTACATCTTCTGCCCATCATAATAGATAATCTGCTAGCTCGTTCTTTTGATCTACACCGCGGCATTTGTTTCGTTGGTTAATATAAAAATATTGATCTGATATAGAAACAAATTCCACACCAACTGATTGTGAGCGAGAGTGGAAGCATACACGTGTTTTGAAATCCGATCCCTCTTTTCAGCGCTCAAAGAATGGGGGATGCTGATTTCATAGTATATTGACAAAGCCTGCCTGAATAGCCATCCAAGGCTGTACACTGTAACGCGGTCAAAATCTTGGCATTGTCAGAAAACCACTGCAATGTGCGAGACGGAATTTGGATTTTGCTAATGAATCTGTCATCGCTGTGAATCTGGTGAGTGAAGAATTGATAAAATTCGCTTGATTTCAACATGTTCAGTTTGTTGTCTGTATTATGTTGCTTTCCTTGTGTATTTGATGTTCATCAAACTCAAATATTTATTTCGTCTAATGGATTGTCATGCAGAAGCGCTTGTCCAGTATAAACAATTCTTCCCGAATCAATTTCATCTCGTGCGTTATTCGTCGTTGCTATTGATCATAGAAACGTTTCTTGAAAAACGAAGCACCCCTAATAAAATAAGTACAGCCGCATGAACAAACATAGACATTATTTATACGATCGTGTCTGGGCATTATCAGCTCTATCAAACATTGGTATATTGGGTAGATCTCTACTGAAGATCTCAATCATTATATGTGCAGCAGACATACCAATATATATCTTATATACACGAGACCATTGCAAGAACTTCCTTTCATAATAGTATACATAATATATTAAGGCGCTCACGACGGGCATACAATAGTATTCACAGTATCCAGTCGCAATGGTTTATTGTCATTGTGTTGCTGGTATTTATAAAAATCCAATGAGCATAATTACTTTTTAGGAAATAATCGTAATGACCAAATATTAAATAGAACGTTTAAAATATGCATTGATATTATGGTTTGTATTAAAGCCACGTCTTCATTAAATTTAAATTGTATATGTACAATGTTTTACTAGTCAAACAGGTGCTGGTTATGAAAACAGTCATTTGCATATGTTCATCAAAATCGTATTGGAATTTTCTTACGTATTTTAAATAGCCAGAACAAATCAATCAGCAAGGATTGCGACATAATTGGACATGAATTAACTGGACAACAATCTTCATGCATTTGTGTATTAGTCAATATTTACGTTAAATGCTCAACAATCAATTTAAAAGATCAAATCGTTAAACGGTGTAAACCAAAGAAGTTATTTTCACCGGTGTAATCAATTTCAGTTGTCAGAATTTGTCAAAAATACGGACATAGACAATAGGATAGCATTAGGCAGTGGAGACTGCTTCTTGTGGGATATTTATGACAAGAATTCCTTCCCCGACACCTGGATTTATGGCTGTGTTATTACAGATTAGGAAATGCCAATATCTCAGCCGTCAATCATTCCGTGGAAGAGGCCCAGGTAATACGGGTTAATGAATTATTAATACGCCCTGACATGTTTATTACCACGTGAATTGTTTTAACAATTTGAAGCCCTATAAAGGAGGATTATGGTTGGGGGAACAGAGAACGGAAATTCGCGTTGTCTAGCATACAGGGATAAACTGACAACCTCGCTGTATAAGTACTGCATTTTGCTTATATTATCAGGTTAATTTGAGGCCAACAACAATATTTCTTTAGACTAGCATACGACAAAATATTTGGAGTAAATCTAAAAAAAAAATTAAAAAAAATTATGGAAGTGTTAATTTTAGTCCATACAATAATAGTAATTAAATTTCCTGTGGTATTACAAAATGTGATGTTGACAGGCGTGTTATTAAGAGTAATGTGTCATAAACGAATTCAATACGAATATGACAATTTAGTGAAATATAATCTGTATACCATATGGTACTGGCGATTAAGGGAAACACAAATGAGGAATTAATATCTACAGACACGTAATATATGCAATGTATTTAGGTAGTGACACAATATTGTTTATATAATGTAAGTATCAAATTGTACTATGTCATTCATCACTCGTGTGCATGGTTTTTCTATGGATTTAACAACAAAATAAAAACCGAGCAACATTAGAAGCTTTAATGGGTCTTCAGTCGTGATGAGAATATGATTATATCCTATTAATAATCCTATCGTTGTATCATAAGCTGACTTGAAAACAAATTTGGAATTATTGATATATCAAAAAGCAAAATATGCTATCGGTCAGCTCATCTGGGGATAAACTGACAGATTTATTAAACACGAACTATCCCGTCCAATGATTCGGCACAATAGAAGACAAGGAATGGGCGTTGTTTAGGGGAAAGAATGCATTTGGGCTTTCGTAGACTATTCCAGCCCGCCTTGCTAACGAGATATAAATGACTATCTTTATTAGTGATTCGAAAATGGCATCAAAAACACATTAATTCGAAGACACGCTAGAATGATATATAGCATGAATGTATAGTTTGGGTTTTTAGTGTCATAGGGTGTCGTCAGATACAGCCTCTATAACATTGAGACATTAATTTGCCATAATTCACTTTCAAATTCAGCTTGGACGTGAGGAGAGCAATGATCACACGGGGATGTAATGGGGTCTATTTCTGAATAATTTTAATTGAAATGGGGGCATCATCGAAGCAATTAATTCTTTTATGGCTCAAAGAGAGCTGGGATCCTCTGCGGTAATTGGGGAAACTCAGAACAATGTTCAATAATCACTAGAAGCGAGGATACATAAGAAAGACACGTTTTTCGAAAGGCTTTTCATCTCTGATCCCCCATTTCACAATTGCGGCTAATTTAACATTTTCCTGATGCCTAGAAAAATAGTCCTTACTAGAAACGGTTTAGAAACAAAAGCACGTGATGACTTGCGATCGTGGCGCCAAAACACGATCTAAAGCACGAAGCACGTGGCACGTGCAAACAGTGGATATATCCTGGGATGGTCCGACATGTCCAGCCAACCAGTGAGGAAGTGTGGAGGATATCCAAAAGGAAGCCGCGATCCTTTAATGGAACTCTAGTTTTCCACTGAGATCCGCATCAACCGTTTTTAATTATACTGCCGATCCACACACTGAAGTATGATATCAAGTTTACTTCAAATTGTCAAAAGATCCACGGGGTTGTATTATTCATAAAAATACCTGCCAAGGCAGGTATTATGTAAAACATGTCGCCAATATATAGCCATGATGTATCTGATATTCAAATATAGAATCATATATGACTAACAATGCTAATGGAATCATTATGATTTCAAGAATATTAACTACAAGCTAGATACATGAATTAAATATGGTTTTAGTCCTACGTTTACGCTTATTTTGAACATAGTCCAAATAGTATTATTCATACACTCAGAGATGTATATATAGCATAAATAAACAAATACGAAGGAAACATACAGCAGTGTATATCTGATATCATATGTAATTTTTAGGAATTTAGGATATATTATTTTTCGAAATTAGAGTTCGAAATATATCCTTGAACATGTTTAATTACGCATATGTTCTAACAGACCTTGTTAAAAGAGCGACACAAGTGAAAGGTAATGAACCGAGAAACTATGCAGGCATTTCCTGGAACAACAATCTGTTTAACAATCAACAGGTGTGTGTATACATGTATGTGCAATAACGAATAATATTGATGATCTGAGTCATGGAGTTCAAGATGACCTAGGACGGGAACGTAGCTATTATAGTAATAATGCATGTCGTTGAATACATATACACTATTATCGAGAAATCATTTACCTTTAATATAATGTAATTATAATTCTGATTTATATCCGTGTGTCATTCAGTTTCAAAATATTGACAGCAATATTTGTTTACGTTGTTGCATAAATAAACATATATTTGCACTCACTTAATATATAGAGGATCGCATATGAGTGATCAAATATTACTGAATTTATTAAACGAGTTGGCACACACCAGACACACACCAGACAGACACACACACACACACACACACACATACACACACACAGGCAGACACAGACACACACAGACACACACATACACGCCAGATACACACACACACACACACACACACACACACTCATACACACACACCAGACACACACACACACACTCATACACACACACACACACCAGACACACACACACACACACCAGACACACACACACACACCAGACACACACACACACACACACACACACACACACACACACAGAAGTTATATTCTCATTATTCACAGTTCATGATATAGAGAACATACAAAAATACATACTATAATTAACAATGGATTTTCCAGAAGCTTGTCTTTAAGTATTTGACTATATATATTTATGTAAGGTTTGATTGGAACAAATGCACTTTGGTAGAAAAGTGTTACGTATATCATAAAAAAAATATTAAAAAGGTATTTGTCACCTACAGTAAGGTTGGATAATGTACAAATTCTATCTTCTCTATATACGTTAATCCACCGACCCGTTTCAATTGGCATTCTATTATTGGCAGTCCTAAATAGTGTTAATAATGTACGGAGGATATAAGGTAAATTAATCAGGCTTTAGTAAAATAGTACCTTTAAACACAAGTGCTGTTTAAAATGGTTACTCACACACTTACAGAGATCTAGAGTTCACATATACCAGTTAATACACCCTGGCTATAATAGAAGGAGACAATGTGCGATTATAATCACGTGGTGTTACCCCTTCAGTGTATTTTCTTTTCAAATAATATCACAGTACGACAAGCTAGTTTTATTAGTCCAGTAGCACGTCGTATTGTCTATACAAATACTGTGCGCTATATTAATACACTTGGCAAATATACTTTCCACATTTCCATGATTTCATCACAAATGCCTGCAAATGCGCGAAGCTAGCCGGGGTTTTATGACTGTATAGACCACATGTTACCAAATCATTATAGATAATTTCCATGCTATTCACCGTCAGCCGGCAAGGGCCCTTTTCCCTGTACATGTTTCAATGGCATGCGGTTCTATGGTGCTGGTAATGGTTAGACGGGCTATGGAAATGAAATGAATGTGACAAAGGCTGCAAAAGACACCTCTAACAATTGAAGTAAGACCGTCCATACAAGAGTCGTACGTTCATTCACAGTTCCGTACTACGTTACTACAAGCAGCAGTGTGCATTCTGGGCTATTAGTCTCATTCATAAGACCTTACAAAGCCAGTTCATGAGATGATATGAACATTTTAATTATTTTTTGACATGATCCATCTGTAAATCCGTCTTTGACAAAAGCTTCATAGTAAGTTGAAATGTCGGTATAAAGCTACATCCAACTCATGTCATGACAGAATAAATAGTTGTTTTTGTTTAGTACAGTTACTGCGATGCACTGACAAGTTACTAGTTCGCATCAATAGTTGTGCATAATATATTAATGTTGTTGGAATGCTAAACTATTAAAATAATAACCCCGCTCAATAGACAATTAACGTAGTATTGTTATATATAATTGAAGTTGGAAAACAAACGGTCACATTCCTTATTACTTAATAATTGATATTCTTTTTCACGTTTTATATGAATATTAAGCATTTCCAATTAAAACAACAAACTGGTAGATGAAGCCATCTATTAAATCGTTCTAATACATTGTCACCTTCAAAATTTTTAAATAATTACAAACACAACGCCACATACAACCTTTGCATAATTTGCGCATAAATTTCAACTAGCGTATAATTAATAATAAAGCTGGGGCAATTATTTTATACGGCAACACAGTATGTTGGACAGATGATGGCAGCAATCTGGATATTCCACCACACCCGTACGCACCAACCTATTGACCTCGAACTGTAACTTAATCTGCCAAATCATAAGCAATTACGCCTTAAAACAAATCCTAGTTCGAACCCGAGCTATGTTGTACGATTTCCAGTAGCATAGGCCTAAGGCTAATTCCTCTGCGTTGATTGATGCCAAATGACCGTCCTAAGACTAAAGAGCTCGGACAGTCTGCTGCCCGTCAGTAGCCATATTAAGCCAGTTTATTAATGGTTCCTATAATAACTAAATCGCAATAAATTCGTTAGCATGCTCTGTCGTCGACAAGCGACGAGCCATTGGCTATTGCCGTCCTCGAAACTTTCATTGGGAGTGAAAACATAAGCATGAATATTCATGTGTTTTTTTCATTCATTGACACCTGTGGGAATGGGATTAATACGTTTGTTTCGCTGATATTATTTCTATGCTCTGCATTAAGTCTATTTTGACACGTCCTATTCTCGTAAATGACCCTCGTGGTGATAGGACTGACAGGCTCAAGTCGATAAATTGAACACATTTCCGCAATTTTACACACACCTTAGATTAATATTAAGGACGGAAAGGTAAACCTATTGAAATGCAAGTAATTAATTTATTTCAAAGCAAAACAATCTTGTCAGCGTAAAATTTAATATATAATTTCGCTATGACATGATTATGCCGAGAACAATGTATACCATGATTATTCATGAGATCTTGAATATATTTCGTGTTCCATGGTACAAATGGATAATTTAGTCATTGAAATGGATTAATTTAACTTCATAGAACCTAATATTAGTAAATGACACGTCACTAAACTGATATACGCCATACAGTTGTATTTGAAGGTACAACAGCTACACTAGGTTAAGTGATGTCTACTTAACTGCAAAATTGATTATATCTGCTAAAGTTTACTACGATAAAGCTCAACATATTTAAATAACCGTTAAACGGTTAGCCCCATTATTGATAAACAATACTGGAAGCCCTCTATAAATGCTTCGCTGGCAATGACGAGGCGTATCAGACTACGCCATTACTGTTATAGGCAGTAACTACCATCTGTTTCACCCGCTCAATAAAATGCAATTAATTCCTCATGCACGATCCATGCCTTCGACGTAGTATTGGTAGGCATATATAAAGTACTAGTAAGTTTATAATATTTCCGTGTACGTTATTTCTGTAAATGGCACTGCACCTAGTCACACCAGGAGAGACTCGGGTGACACCGGAGAGACTCGGGTGACATCGGAGAGACTCGGAGAGGGAGAATCCGGGTATGGTCAGCGTCCTTATATATATTTGTATTACTACATCCAGGATTCTACTTCGTGACTTTCACGTAAATCGATATCATCAATATATTTATTCAGGTACACATATCAATAATTCAGAGAACTACGCACTTTGACAACATTGTAATAAATAAATCGGTTTAGGAGGGGGGGGGGGGGATTTCCAAACATAAATTTTGAATATTATTATCTTCATTAATACATTGAGGGAAAAAAAAGAGTATAACATGTACATGTATAACTATGGTATACTAACTTAATAGCATATCTTATTGGTGAATTCGAACTTCGAACACCAAGCTATAAAATTTAAATGACATCAACACTAAACAACACACGATCATCAGCTAATTTGTGTTCAGTTGAAACTTTATCATTATCATGTTGCATGTCACATCTAGGACTGGCATTAGATACACTAAATCCCTTCATAACACGTTTATTTACATTTCATTTCCATTGTGGTTTTTGGCATATATAATTAATCAAGACAATTACCGTTGACGGTTTGGCGCTCTCATGCATAGCAGCAATAATCTGATGTTTCAATCTAGCGCGCTCATCCCATAGCGAGTTGGGAACAATTTCCTAGATAAATATGGCATCTCAGTCCCTACTAAACTTGCTACTGTGTAAATGTTATTAGGTAGATGAATGAATGAAGGGAGGAACGAAGGAATGAAAGCATTAATTATTTTCTAATATTTTTATTTGGGAAGAGTTATCTCCCTCGGAACACGTTCAAACTACATGTATTTCGATTCAGCCAGGCAGACTGTTATCCTAATGTAGATTAAAAAAGAACCACGCTCCGCCATTAGTAATGACACAACGGGAGATATAGCAATTAGTATATAGATAGAATACGAAACAGTGGAATGATAAGAAGCCAGGAAGTAGGCTAGAGGCGGGATGCTGGTAACAGATGTACTTAGCAATACATTGCCTGAATTTTGGCGCGAAATATCTCTCATTATATTTGTACCAGGTGTTACTTTTAAGATAAGGTCAACTTTTCCCATATTTCATAGAGGCATGGCATAAAAACTGTAATAGAGTTTTAATAAATTGTACAGATATGTACATGTCAGTCCTAAAATGTAAATCAAATACAAAACAACACGTCAGAATTATGGACTGGGCTGTAATTTTGTCAATTATATGACGGCCATGCGCATGTGATATGGTGTGGTGTTGTGTTGTGTTGTGTGGTGTTGTGGTGTAGTGGTGTAGTGTGGTGTTGTGGTGTAGTGTGGTGTTGTGGTGTAGTGTAGTGTAGTGTGGTGTGGTGTTGTGGTGTAGTGTGTTGTGGTGTTGTGGTGTTGTAGTGTTGTGTGGTGATGTGGTGTGGTGTGATGTGGTGTGGTTTGTTTTGTTTTGTTTTGTTTTGTTTTGTTTTGTGTTGTGTTGTGTTGTGTTGTGTTGTGTGGTGGTGTGTTGTGTTGTGTGGTGTGGTATTGTGGTGTGGTGTTGTGTTGTGTTGTGTTGTGTTGTGTTGTGTGGTGTGGTGTGGTGTGTGTGAGTAGACTATGCCAATGAATACATGATACCTTCTTGTCCATACGGAATGCTTGCAATCGTGACATCATGTCACCCTACCTGAATCTTGAACGTTGAGACCAGAATGCTACAAGAGAACCTAAACATATTCAACACGCATTCAAGAGTACAACATAAACTATATTCAAACGTTTTAACTTTAGAAGCAACAATACACTTTAACGTCCTACTTTCAAGTGCCACACTACAAAACAACCTTTCATTTAACAATACCAGTATTGCCACGTGAAATCTACACATTTTAGGGGACAAATACTCCAAACATTTGAACATTACGTGAGTAAATCAGCATTAACTAATCTACATACACGTCAACGTTTCATTTTGCATTAGATACATTTGGAAGACCAAAATACCACTTACACAGTGTAGTAACAAGACTAAAATGTACTAAGACTGCCTCCACTATCTAGATTCACCACAAAGTCCCTATTACCCACCCTGTTAGTATCGGGTGAAGGCTGCCTCTTTGATCCGTCGTTCTGGATCGTAAAGGTAATCATTAACTGCCGAACTGAGACCATATCTACTATACTTTATCTTTTTCTACCCTGGCTGGTCTTGAAGATACAATCGCTAGTTGAGTTTTAAGCTTGCAAAATGCAAATGCTTGATGTATGAACTGATGTAAGAGGACGACAATTGCTTCACACCTTTGATGTAGCGTCGTGGTAAAACAGAAAGGAGCAATAATTTCCGATGACAAACATAATTTAGAGTCAAAATGTATAATTTATTAGGTCGAGGCCGAAATATCGGAAAGTTTTTAAGATGATATCGCTAGCGTGTTAAAGTGATGCTGCCATCACATAGGCTTAGGTGACATAGGTTGAGTTGCATCAGTTGCGCATCAAAATGAAACGGGTAGAAGGAAATATTTATGAATTGCATATAAACTACCCTAGCCATCGGATACTAATTACATCAAATGACTCTCAGACTAAGTTAAATAATGGAACTCATTCTGAAACTGTGAGGCATCTAGATCAATATCCTTGAAAACTTAGTAACCGATTGAATAACATCAAAATTTAAAATTAAAACCTCTTCAAACTGTCCCCAATGACTAAACAGTTCAGCATGGTAATGTTGAATATAGAACTTGTCGGTCTTATAAACAGCTAGAGGGAGGAAATGGTAATTGAAGCACGCAATACGAAATCTCATTCAATTTTGTATTATATATATTTTTTAAATTGGGGTTTAAAGTCGCTTTCAAGATTCTTTAACTTATATCACGATTTGTCAGTTTAGGGCAGGAGGAAACCCGCAACATCCGTAGCGCCGAAACCTGCATGCACC
>JAUTBT010042734.1:5000-17005 GCA_032361225.1 Lepetodrilus schrolli | reverse complement strand
TAAATAAATAAATAAATAAATGAATGAATGAATGAATGAATGAATGAATGAATGAATGAATGAATGAATGAATAAATGCTCTAGCTTGCAGTTCACGTGGTCAAAATATTTACCTGAATAATTATATTCCTGGGCCCCGTTTCACAACGATATCCTAAATATAGGAGATCCTAACTTTATGACCCAGTTTAGCAGCTCGTAAGTTAGATGTCGATTTAGGAAGGAATAAGACTTGTGACGTTGTCGTGAAACACTTGTTACGAGGTGATAACCTTTAAAGGACTGGTTTACGTGTTAGGAGACCGCTGTTAAACGGGGGCCTGGCCTATTCGCTGTAAAATGAAAGCGTATCACAAACCCCTCACAGTAATTTCATAAATACATCTTGGCCTATTAAATGTATGTATTGTAGTTGCGTTTGTATATTTAACATGCACTTGTACAACCGTGGGTGGTTTGAGTAATATATTTGTCTTTGAACATACATCAGTGGTCGATTAAGGGATAGCACACACACACACACACACACACACACACACACACACACACACACACACACACCAAGAGGTGTTACAACATCAATATATTGAAAGAGGTGCGACTTTTTGCATTGGCGATACTAAGTCACATTATTTTTGTACATTTCTTTTTCATATTTCCTCGTAGATAGCAAATAGCCTAATAAATGTAGAAAATATTGTTAAAAAAATATTTAATATTTAATATTGCGTCCAAACATGATCGTGGCATTGACATAGAAACATGAAAAGCAACTCTCTTATTTGTGACAGTATTGGCCTATAATCACTTAAAAGGTGTCATAATCGCACAATCTCACAATCTCACACGATTAAATGGAACTAAACAGAAACACCACACCTCCATCAGAAACTGGTAAATAATGCATGCCATTCTGCTTGCATTTGAAATAATAAAATTATATTCTCCTTTATAAAATTATATGTGTAACCTGCCACATGAATGAGGAATTAGACTATGGAGATCTATATAGAAACAACGCATGATAAGTGTTTAAAATATATATGTTAATGGCTGCATTTATTTTGAGGCTTGTATAACATTTCCGATTAAAAACATGTTTTTTTCTGTTCTAGTAGTCGTATATGGGTGAAATATTCCCGCTGCGACGTAAAGCACATTCATTCACTGTACTATTGTTCTAGATCAATATTGTACGAGATTCTAGAGAGGAACAGATTGGTAAAATCACCCTTTTCGATTATTAAAGAGGCAAGATCATACTTGCAAGTATTTTTTTTCTATTTTTTTTCTAAATAATATTAATAGTTAATAAAACAAAATATGAAAAAAAGTATCTATCCAAACTCTAAGACACTGTATCGCCAATGCAAAGGAGGTCTTTCCCAACAGTGCTGTGTTCTAAATATAGACTGTTCTCCCGGACGTCGGAGAAGACAATCTCGAGTCCGATGCAGTCCCAGCATAGGCCCGTGTCGGGTTTGTTTTATGGAACCGTTTAAGCCCTACTTCCCTATCACAGATAAAACCAAAACTCGATGTCGTTTCTTTCATCACGCACATGTCCATGATTTGGTCAACTACAACAGCTCACATCAAACACCGAGAAAGAATGCATATCTTGGTTTCTGTGAGGGGTATATGTGTACACAGAAACATGTGACGTCATAACTTCCAGCGCGGCCGCCCTTTTGAGGGGTAGGTGTATTTGGATAGGAAATAAATCTATTTCTCGATGACCAAAAAAATTGGAAAAAATCTCACATGTCGGAGAGATTGTTCTTTCAGAATATGCAATAACCCCGATAGTGACCATTATTCCCTATGCAAGTATTATCTTGCCTCTTTAATAAATAATCTAACCACACCCTAGCTAACACCGCGATAGTGTGAATAATATCGATGTTGTTTGAAGAATCGTTTATGAGACGAACATTAATTTTGAAACAAGGCATGAACTCAAATTTACCCTAAACTATTTTTTTTAAGTTATGTCCTCTTGGCCTACTACATATTGCTTATATTCTTCATGTCAAAGAATTCATAATAATTGTAACACAGTATGAAAATATTGATACTATTGAGACATGAAAAAAAGAAATACCTAGATGAGAGGTGAAAAAAACGCATGTATGCTATCGGATACTTTCGTATGAGTACTAAACGGGTTAACCAGCTGAGAATGTTTGTGCTTAAAGTGTCCTCAAAGGTCGATGTATGTTTCCTTCTTTGGAAAGTCGCAGGAACGAGATCCTAGATTTGGCCAGTGAAGATGTGGTAGATATTTCGATTTTTTTATTTTTAAGCGACTGGAGACCACTTCAAAATGTAAAGCAAACATTATATCTGTGTGAATAGTTATTGTACTGATAGTCTGATACTAAATAATCAACGTAACCTGACTAAGCGTTTCAAATACTTGATAGTTCCATTCCATGTTTCAATATGAACAAGCTCTTCACCTAATACTCGCCTGATTGCGAAACCTATGGAACATAGTTGTTTTTTAAAAATTAAAATAAATTTACGCCCAGTACTAGTATGTTTATTCTACCTGTATTTGTTCCAACAGACAGCGTGCTTTTGAAGGATTGGATAATGATTATCGATGAAGGCCGTGAACTGAAATACTTCTAATTGGAGAGCATCGGGACACATGGATGATTTGATGCGTAATTGACGTAAGACTATTCCACTGCGATATATTAATACTCGGCAGAGATTGAAGTATAGCCTCTATGTCCTCCCAGCTTGTAGTAACCCCCGTTCCACATACACTTGATAAGCATATTGTTTTTAACGAGATGCAATGTTCTCAAATATGTTCCATCTCTCCATGCTATAAAACAGGACCATTATTCTTTCTCGTGTCCCTCCATAATACGTCGTTGCGACCAAGAGGCGCCAAATGGAAAGAGATGGACATTAGACAACTGTTTAAGGACGACCTTGTTGCTATAACAAACTACATGACATGTCTAAGGATGATTGATGACATACGGAATACATTTCATAGAGAGAACGAGTGCCTTTATGTAGACAGAGACTTTGCAATCGAATCCACGTGCGAGGTGAAGAAGAAATTAAAATACTGGCCAGAGCTAGGATAAACAAAATCGAAGATACTTTATGGGCGTTTAGTGCCATCAATCTCTTCGTGACAGCTCGGCAATCTTCGTGTTTACCCGCCGTTTGTTTGCAATGGCGGAAATGAGCCGCTTGGATCAAAGATAAAATGGCCCCGACGATTGCGAAAACCGGGGATGAATTTCAAGACGGGCGATAAATTTGATCAAGTAGATTGGAACATTTTTTTAGGTCTTTTGTGTAAATATCACCATGTATTTTCAGCGAGAATAACATGAACTGTTCTCAAAGGTTCTTTTCAACTGAACAAACATCTGTGCTATTAGTGAAAATAACGTTAAAATTCACGGCACTGTTGTTAAAGAAAATTTGATTTGGGTACGACGAACCGGTTACTTGTTAACCGCTTGACATTTCGTGCACATTTGGATAACATTGTTAGTCCTGCCCTCCTTCTCTACAAATCACAACGTGGTTATTTTGTCCAAGCAGACAAATCTACCTCGCTTCTGTAGACAAAGCTAGACATTTTAAAACAACCAAAGATTAGCGGTTCGTTCAATGTGACTACAGCTACTGGTATACGATAGACGAGGTTAGAGATTTCACTGATAGTTGTGTACTGCTGTTGTTGTTGCCGTAGCTGTTGTCGTCATATATTGTCAGAAATTACGTCCTCATTTGTTTCCCCACATGTAATGACAGCTTACTTTTTTACAGAAATGAAATGATATCATTAAACCCCAAAGATAAAAAAAAATACACACATTATATAATGTTTGGAATTACAAATTAATATAGCCAGTTTACGTGTGTTCTTCCTGTGAATAGTGTAAGGATACAGAGACATTTAAATATTCAATGCGAATGAATGAATTATTTCGAATGTTAATTGTTTTCTACGTTTACAAGTTTACAATATATATTTCTGAAATATAAATGAACCACTCTATTGTGTCCTCAACACAAAGCTTTCAAAAATATGGAAGCTTAACATTCCTCTTCCAGGCGCATTGCAGCTTGAATAAATGTGTATATATACATTATATCATATATGGAAAACAGAAGCCTAATAGAAACCTAAGGCGAAGACCAAGTTGAAGGGTCTTTGTAGGTTTCTTTATGAAAATCTAACGTTTTATTTTCGCCTTAGTGTTAACAATAAACAGTTTTGAAAAACAATGGATAGCTCGGAAAATAAGTATGTATTCAATTACTCAGAGATGAGATAATATCTTTGTGAAATACTGAAATACTGTCTGTCAAACACGTCACAATTCGTCTCAAGTGTACCTTCGACAGATGTTTAGTATTAGCGGCCTAACTCTCGATAATCGCCTTAGAAATGGATGTAAACCTCTTCTGTTTGGTGAAAGTACTTTTCGGTTAGCTGATAACAAAAGATGAAGAACATGAAATTGACCCCTATGATCCCCCATCATACATCCGCCATCATGTATCCCCAGCTGCTGAAATTATACGTCACACTTCCGGCTTGCCCCCCACTACTTTCAAATCCCAGTTGTACTTCAATATTTGCATCCTTCGTGAGAGAAATGCATATAAGTCTTGTTCGATTATGCAAATCTGTATGCTAATCATATTTGATATTTCGCGGCAATATTTGTCAACAGATCTCTTATTACTAATGCTTGTTTGCCGACCTGTGTGTCGGTTTCGAGACGTTTACTTAAGACGCATATATACCGGGTATGGTAGCGGTTAATATGTTTGCACCCGACTACATTTAGTCCTTGGACAGACTCAAGTACCGTCTGAAATGGACACTCAAGGACCGAAAATGACCAGTGTCCATTCTGAGGACCAGCCAGTCACTATATAAATATTTGACCAGCCTGGGCCAAGTTTGCCAAATGCTTGACATGGACAAAGCTTCCAAGCACTGGTTATATTGACCTGTTTATAGCTAGAGCGCTTTATGAATTCAAGTAGAAAGTAAACGTGTTAGAATTGCAAGGTCGTTAGCAATATGTTTATATCTGACTGGGTTTGAATTGAAGTCAACCGGATATAATAGCCGATAGAAGACTTCTATGCGATGTCAAATATTGAAGTCCACTACGATAATGCATATATAATACTTATTTGTTGATACAATTTTAATCTTTAGCGATTTCAATACAAAAGGGACGCGTTGGACACATAGTTCTTTTATCGATAAATAATTATATAAATTGATAAATGTGTGCCGATAACTTAAGTATAAGAGCATCCTTTAATGCGGTCGTATCCAGTGATAGTGATCAGCGACAAGCATAGAGAGGAGAGTTCTGTGGTCTCTTAGTTATACGTTCATTATAACCAGTGAAAACGGTGCCCAGCTAATGATCCTCTTAATGAATATTTTCGGGTTCGAATGATATGTATTAGTCGACAGAAGAAAATATATCAGATTCGAATGTTAAGCGTTTTGGATATCATCCTTATAATGTAATAGTCATCACGTGTAGGTCGTTGGTAACCTTGCAAATGAATCTACATACGATCTCAGCCACAGTGTAAATTTAATGTTAAACACAGATGTAATCGTTCGGTTATGTGAGACACAACAAACGTATCAGATACGACTACTATGAGCTTTGGTGTGATTGATCGAAACGCACTGAATGACCCCTGTACAGTTCAAGTGGAACACCCATGTATGATTGGCAGGTTTGATGGCGACATGATATCAGGAAACTACAGCGTGAATTGTGACTTGAATCCTATTCCGTAGATAAAGCAAAGCGATAGCTGTTCACTTACCAGTATGTAGATGAAAAGCTTCGTATGTAGTTGATATATTTGGAATTCGATTTACATGTTTATTATTTTAATAATTTAAGTCCAATGCCTCTAAATTTATGTATTTCTTAAACGTTTACTATCTATTTCTCAATCATATCTCACTAATTATTAATATTTTAATATTTATTGTATTCGATGAGAGTAGCTATAATTACCAGTGAATATGCATTTAACATGCACACACACTCAACAATATGAATTCGTGAAATGGCTATTGTACTTTAAACGACGTGTTCTGTGTTCGATGTCGTTGAACAGTAATGACATACTAGTACCCGTGTGTTTTCAGTATAGGTTCAGAGGAGATAAAAATCGATTGCACTTGACTAGCCGCTGTCGTCTTGCCTACATCAAGACATTCATCTTACTGTGTCTTAGATCAGTGATCCGACCTGTTATTTATTGTCTAAAGGGGATTAAAGTATTTAGGAAAACATTTTCCAATCTTTCGAACAAATTGTTCTAATTAATTTAATCTAGGTAGTGTAATGAGAAAATTTCAATTTTAATATCACTAATTGAGTCACGAAAAGAAAGAATAAATAATCTCATGAAGTACGTTCTTTAGACATAGTTTTTGTTACAACAGGCTACTTATTTATGCAAACATTAAACGAGCGAATACCTGGCAGTGCGGTGATAATTTATACCATCCATAAATCCACGACCTTACATGAAACAATACGAACTAACTAAGTTGGAGTGATTTAAAGTGTTCCGACTTGAAGAAAATGTATATGGAAATATCGATGTGTTGAAACTTCAAATACTATGTTAATACTCATGTCAATATCTCGACGGCAACACTGCATGATTAATTGATACTATAATATGTCTAAGCAATATGTTGTTCACTTCCGCGGTACCAGCCCCAGTTTGTTGTCAAGTGATACAAACCCAAGAAGCAATAGCCTGTTTCATAACACATCGGCATATATTGCCACTGAATTCACGGGAACAAACCTGATAAATATATAGCAATATATAGTAAATATTATTTCGTGAATGTATAATTTTCAGCAGAAAAAACATTGATTTGATTTCAATGCGGATTCGACAAAAGTGAAACCACTTACATATGTCTTTTTCTTATTTACAATAATTAGTGATACATTTTATACATGTAATAACATTAACAGCATGAATATTTTTGTTTTATTAATGTTACATCCGTCATCATTGTCAGCCTTTACTTTATCAGAATACTAGGAAACTAGCAACGTATATTTAGGTATTAAAAAAAAGGTTAATGTTATCACATTTAATACCCACGTTCAAGTGTAAACGATTTAGAGTTTATTTCATTGTACAGTTTTGTGTTTAAGCTTATCGTCGGCTAATATTGAGTGGGCTAAATCACGACCGAATCGTTTATTCATCTCTCCAGCGCATCGATTGTGGAATGTCCGGATTTGAGCCGTTCGGTTTTATCAGCCACGTTTAATTCAACTGTTAAGCTCCCGGATGTGGCCCCACGTACTCATTTCCCAGCTAAATGAGCTTTTTTGCCATTTCCATTCATCGATGGCCCGCCGATTATTGCCGGGCCCTCTCTCGTTCTGTCGTTTGATTATAAGCCGAATTGCATCGATCTACATCCGCGCGGTATCATTGGTATCCCTCCGCCGTGACAACGGGCAATAAGGCGGCAGAGGCGTAATGGCTGATTGAGCCAGTGCACTCATTTGCAAAGCAGGCATCGAAGCGACGGGGTCAAGTCGTTAGGCGATAGTGTCATCTCCTAGGAAAATGAGACGGAGTGAAAATCTTCCCGAAAGTATTACCACCCTATCTGGTGATCTCACGCTGTCAAGGACGGCCGCCGACCCCAATATAACGCGCCCCTCATCTGATGAAATGCTGGGATTCACAGAAGCATCAATCATTTGCTTGAAGAGATGAGGGGAGGCAAAAAGGTCCTCGATAGAATCTCGCCGCTTTTAATGAAACAGATATGCCAGGAAAAGTCGAGATCCCGTCGACCGGGTAAAAGCCAGACCTATTTCATTTAACAGATTATATTTTACAAAGACCTTGCACCAAGGGAAATAACCATTGCAGAATGGTGTCTATGTATATTGCGATAACGTCATAGACCATTGCAAGTTTAAATGCTGGTGGTGTGTAGTCTATACCGGAAGTGTGACATTGCTTTTGGGAGGAAAAAAAGTATCTGTTGTAAAACATTCCTGACTACTGAAATCACGTCAGTAACATAAGGCCAAGCATCCTTCCACGCAAGCCGTTCTTATATCCAAGGCAATCCTTCAATTACATGATATGTCAGTGTTGACATCTACCTCGGGATACCACATACATATACATACTAGTTAGTATATCAATAAATATCAATACCCGAAAGCGTTGTTGCGTTTTTGTAGGTATATATTTTTATAAGAAATTGCCTACTTTCACACTGTAATTTAATATGGTTTAAATCCTGTGTGAATATCTACAAACACGTACTCAGTCAACGTACTCACGCCAGTCAATCTGTCAAATACAAGCAGTCATTTTTATCATTCCAGGCTTGTTAGACATTGCTTGAATGAATTGAAATTCACTGACAATTTAATACATTTGACACATTGCCTGATTTTAGACATTGACTGTAACTTCCTCTAGATTCTGTTCTACCAAATTAGTGTGGTTTTTCTTAGTAAGAAATTAATGCGAATAAGTATATATATATGATATGATATCTATATATATATATATCAAGCACCACAATGAACACATGATATGTCAGTATATATTGGAAACATGGATTCATAATACATGTCATAAGCATTTAATTTTTATGAGAAAAGCAATTATACCGCTTGATCATGAACGCGATTGTACTGCACATTATCAGATTATGTTAAGTGATAAAATATCCTGTTACACATTCTACTTGTACGTGAAGCCATGCGAGTTCATGCCATATTGACTGCATTTGTACCATAGCATTTTCCGTGTGTGTAATTCAACCCTTGCATTTACTGACCGTGTGTTTGTGCATTAGGCGTGTATCAAATACTCAGCTGTACACGAAAACTAAAAATCTAACCCAATTATTTCTGTTAAAAGCTTGTTATGGTTGTAGTTAGTTACGCACACTTTATTCGTAATTAAAAGATGCCACGTATTAATTATTATGTAAGCTGGACATGCAAAGTCGCAGTTTGACTTTCCGATGTAAATATTGCACTTCATTTCCCCTCGTCTTCTCGGTGCAATCGACACGGCATTAATGTTCTTGATTGGCACATGGCAAGTATTGACTTGACACATTGCATGAATTGTAATAGCATGTATGAACGTTCTCAACGGTATCATTGTTTGGTATATATAATAACCAATGTATGTTAGTAACATGTTGTTCAGATAATTTTTAACGGAACAAATTGAAGATAAAACAAATTCTAACCAAAAGTATTCACTGTGTGCTAGAATAACGCTAAAGTTACATTTCTCAATTGTTTAATTGATACTTTTTCCGTCTCTAAAATAGCACGTCAGCATAAGTAGTCTTCACCAATATCACCTGTGGTATTGTATTAACGTCAACATTCAACAAACACGCTGCGAAAATAACAGACAGTGAAGTTAGCACAAGTACATTAGAGACGATCTGTATCACACAAGCAAATCCGGCAACTCCGGGGCCCTAAGGGGGTGCAATAAATGGGGACATAATAAGAGGTTTCTCCTGCCAAGGGGAGATAATTATATACAACGGTGCAAAATTAGGTTCCCGATTTCAATTAGCATTCAAGGTTCCCTTAATCGTTCCGCTTGCCTTTTTGTTACTTATTGCGCATGTGATCTACGCAGTGATAAATGTTGTATGATTCACTTTACTTTGGAGGATTGAGAGATTCTTGTGATAAGCTATGGACAGATGTTACAAAGTCTGCTTTTATCCGTAGGCACCAACTAGAGACGAACTAGAAACTTTAGTGTTGTTGTTGAATTTAGGGATTCCGTTCAGTTTACTGTATTGATTGGCTGGCAGACAACAGAATAACATCAGCACCTGCTTTTAACATAAATCTGATCCAAAATATATTATACTCTACCAACAGCAAAAAAGAAGTTCTTTTACCATAATTACATTCGTTTTTTTCTCTCTTTAAATTTAATAATCGTAATATCACAATGCCAATGGTAATATGAAACAAAACCATACACGCAAATAGCTATTGACAAAAAGTAAAACCAGCGTACAATCGATGTGACTATAGGTACAGTGTCAATGTGACTAGAGTATACGCCGTACAGTGTCAATGTGACTAGAGTATACGTCGTACAGTGTCAATGTGACTAGAGTATACTACAGTGTCAATGTGACTAGAGTATACGTCGTACAGTGTCAATGTGACTAGAGTATACGTCGTACAGTGTCAATGTGACTAGAGTATATGTCGTACAGTGTCAATGTGACTAGAGTATACGCCGTACAGTGTCAATGTGACTAGAGTATACGTCGTACAGTGTCGATGTGACTAGAGGATACGCCGTACAGTGTCAATGTGACTAGAGTATACGCCATACAGTGTAAATGTGACTAAAGTATACGCCATACAGTGTAAATATAACTAAAGTATACGCCGAACAGTGCCAATGAATGAAGTAAATATTACACAATGTAAATAATTTTATGATCAAAGAGGTACTCCGGGTATATTGAAGTAATTGATTTATAGTTTAATGTCACTACGGGAAATGTTCACCCATTTACGAATATTAAACACAATAATAGTATAGTAAGTTTTAAATGCAATGAAGTACATAAGCAGTGCTATTGCTAACGTATAATAATTAATTACAACTATATCCAATAACCTTAGTTTATTTAAGAACGATAAAATAATATGACCAGTAGCTAAGACTTAAACGAATGAGAGAGAAAAACAAGGCCAGCAAATATTTAGTTTAGAAGCATTCTACCAAATTAGGAACTCAGCTTGAGAAATATGGAGCCATTCATTTTTCTTCCAATGCGTCTACAAGTTCTTGAAGCGAAGCCGGAGCCTATAGTTTAGAAAGTCTTCATTGTCATGGTTGTTAATATATAGTTAAGTTAAACTGTTAAAAAAAAAGGCTACTGGCCCTTAATTAATTTTGTTGAGTATATAACAGTAGACCGTTCCGTATTTCTTTTTTAATGTGTTTCTGCTGAATATATTAAAATCAATTATACATTGTTTCGGGTCGTCGTTGGTTAATTTGAAATCTATCTAAGATGTCAGATGCAATATGTGAACATACAGTAAAAACCTCGCGAAAACAGTTGCAATAGCATCGCATATTTGTTGTGGTACAATATCTTTGTTAATTATACATCGCATGTGATGATGGAGTGTACAGTGAATCGTGCAATAAAGCCACAGCCATTCCCATCTTCTGTCGGGTCTCCTAAGGTTTTAATTTGGAATGAAATTTGATCTGGACAATTTTGCAATCACTGAATTTGAATGAAAGACGGTGTTCTATGTCATCTGTGGCATCTGTATTTTCCGTTCATTCGGAAATGAAAAAGGCGTATGGCGGCCATTGGCGGGCAGACGATTCATTAAGTGAAGCACGAAGGGATGGCACAGGATGGTGATTTACTGATGTCTAAAACCCCGCAACTCCAAATACGAGCCAGTGTTAGAGCCAACAACCTATTATTACAGCAAGATATTGAAATTCAATCCCAAACAATACAGAAACCTGGGATTTTCGAGGAAATTCAACGCAGGTCGCCTGGTCGTTTAAACGCTTTTAAATGTCCGCCAACGGCGTAGAGATATTTCTTTGGGATTCCTAAGTGACTTGAACGAATAAAAGCTGTTCATGTCGTGAAAAGATTGATAGAGATGCCTAATTTTGTCGTGAAAGGGTCTCCTGAAAGCGGGTGGTATCCATAACGACACTGCGCTGTCTTCTCAGCCATGTTGGACTTCCCTGTGCCAGAAGAGGGATCGAATGTCGTACGTATTACGACCATCCGAAAAGTGTCGCCTCCGTTTCTCAGCAGGACTTTGAAAGTAATCACATATCGTGTACTGAAATTTCGGACCCCTTCTGTCCAGTCGCCCCCTTTTGTAGGTGTTTTAAGTCAGCCTCTACCTCACAGG
>JAUTBT010042734.1:0-2500 GCA_032361225.1 Lepetodrilus schrolli | reverse complement strand
AAGGCCAGTTACACCGGAATACTTATTTATATTGTGGTCTTCATTGATATTACTAAAGATAAAGTTCGTGTGTAGTGTATTCGCGTCGTATCGTACGCATTTATACGTACGACTATTGAAAACTACGACCAGTTACGACCAATGTGGTGGCAGCCCGGTTTTTGAACATAATCAAAGACCTCCCTCCCTACGACTGAATTCGGTCGTACGACTACCTACGACCATCCACGACAAACCACAACTTGTCGCAGGGCTTTTCTACGATTGTTTGCGATTTCCAGTAACCTGTCGTAAGTTGTACACTGGGGCGGGCATAACATGTTCCTAGTAGAGTAAGGGGAAATAACTCAAGATCATTACGAACCTGAACGAATGAGTTGTCCGTCGCGTTGCACATGCATGTAAGCTGTAGCTTGTTTAACGTAAACGATTTACGATAGTATGTATTCTTTTCAATGCGAAGATATAGATTCGCGAGTAGGATATAGGGAATTAGTAGATGACTGAATAAAGTACAGATGAAGTATTAATGTACTATTGTCTCGGGTGACAACTCGTTGTATACGTTTATACACGTGTTTTATTAAATAAAATTACTACGGAGCACATGTAAACAAACATCCTTCGATTGAAGATTATTAAATGTCAAAACTTAACTTTGATCATATCAAAGAATGCAATCGACTTCAATTCAATATTATTTCGTAATTCCATCAGTTTTGTAATCAAGGCATTCATTTTGTAATGATATTCAATTAAATGGGTACACATTTCCAAGAAATTAATGTGACCTTTGTAGCCACCCCCCCCTCCCCCTCCCCCCTCTCATGATCATGAACTTCGTAATCATTATGAATGGTTCCAAGATTTTATTACTGCGATCGGAATTATGTATCTTCTTTTCAGGAAAGCGTGGTGCACGCATGAGGAAATATGGAAATGCACACTTGACAGTGATTCCATTAACCTAACACATGGTGGTAATATTCCTATCATTACTGTGGAACCAGTGTAATGCACAAGACTCTCATAAATATACATTTATCCCAGCGTAGATGGGTAAATAGCAGTCGCGACTTGACTGTTATTTTAGTGTCGGCAATGAGCTGTCACGTGGCTCGTTTTTCATGCTGATGTCTTTTGCGGATTTCATACACTCTTGATCTGAACGGCGAAGTGTCCAGAGTCATTGGGCATCGGCATCAAGGGCTCCACTAAATAGAAAACCACTTTTATTTATGTTGTGCGTACGCTGTCTGACAAAATAAACATGCAGGGATTGCTGCTTTATGAGAAGGTCTTGTCGTTACCGTGAATCTGTGAGAATCTGTAAGACGAGGAGGGAAGATAATAGTTTGCCCATCACGCGTGTGATCGATGGAATAAAGATGGCTGCCTCAATCCTGTTAGCACATTCGGGTTATGATCCATCCCTCAGGAGGTGTCTCACGGTTCGGTACTTATTGGCGGCAGTTCTTGCCCTGTCGGCTTTATGTACTGTGAAATGATCATCGGGGGCCATTACAAGAAGTACAGCAAGCATGGCTTCCTCTAGGCGCAAACGCATTCGACACGCCAGATCCCAAACGTGTTGGTCACCGCTGTAAGAATAGTGCCCCCTTATGTCAAGGGTCAACTGTGGCAGAGGAAATGTCGCGTGGCGCATGCGCCCTGCAGGTGTCGTCTGCATTATCCCTTCCAGCCAGACGACACCCGAGCACGTGCCCTTAACGCACAATTCGTTTTCTCTGACAAAACATGCAAACGTGGCGTGTAATTTTAATAAAGAGAGAGGCTTGGGATGGGAAATTTGAAATAGCTGAAAAGATTCTGCTTCGAAACTAAGAAACATCGGAACAGAGGCCTTGTGTCGGGAAATGCTTCATTTGCGCGGCTTCATTGTTTTGGGCTCGGTGTGTCGCGGACATCAGCTCGGGCATGTCACCATGTTCGCCACAGCTGCGCACAAGCTCCAGTGGCTCGGACTGTGTCTTCTTCCGATGGCGTGACAAGATAAGCCCTTGAATAAGGACACGGTCGACATTTTAGCCCCTATTTATGAACTAACAATGCCCTAGAATTGTTCCCCGGGGTTCTCCACGGGAGTTGTGGCACCCTTCGTGTCGGTGTGTTCATATCACTGGCCATCTCGTTGGAATTGACGACATAATAATGGGCTGCCATACATCAAAGCCTGGTGGTCCAATGCAAGTGAAATGTAAGGGTGTTGATGTAATCAAGTTAAACCAGAACGATTGGGTAGGGGGAGAGCTTTTGATACATTAACATATTTTTCCGGAAATTGGGAATTCTTTCTGCTCAAATAAACCATTATGGAATCTGGCGAATTCCGGTTACTTTATCGACAAAACTTCCTCTAGATTCTGTTCTACCAAATTAGTGTGGTTTTTCTTAGTAAGAAATTAATGCGAATAAGTATGTTTGTATGAGTATATATATATATATATATATATATATATATATATATATATATATATAT
>JAUTBT010042723.1:0-17006 GCA_032361225.1 Lepetodrilus schrolli | reverse complement strand
ACCAGCACTATCAGTTATCACCAGCACTATCAGTTATCACCAGCACTATCAGTTATCACCAGCACTATCAGTTATCACCAGCACTATCAGTTATCACCAGCACTATCAGTTATCACCAGCACTATCAGTTATCACCAGCACTATCAGTTATCACCAGCACTATCAGTTATCACCAGCACTATCAGTTATCATCAGCACTAGCCGTCACCACCGGTACTGTTATCACTAGCAGTGTTATCACTAGTACTGTTATCACTGACACTGCTATCACTAGCACTGTTGTACATCAATGAGTGCATTTACCTTTTCCAACATAATAAATTATGTACACAGTACTGCAGAACACTAGAACATCACAAGCTTCTGTTGTCAGTCCAAGTCTGGAGCACAACTGTTCATCATCCTCAATTCCAGTCCCGAAGATATGGTCATCCTTGATTCCAGTCCTGAAGATACGGTCATCCTCCTTGATTCCAGTTCGGCAGATATGGTCATCCTCGATTCCAGTCCCGAAGATACGGTCATCCTCCTTGATTCCAGTTCAGAAGATATGGTCATCCTCGATTCCAGTCCTGAAGATATGGTCAACCTTGATTCCAGTCCTAAAGATACGGTCATCCACCTTGATTCCGGTTCTGAAGATACGATCGTCATTAATTCCAGGTTTTCCTGAGGTAATTCTTAGTTATCTGCAAGATCTTTGTTCAAGCTGAAAGGAAGAATGGGTAAGCTGATGGAAAGCTTGTAACATTTTGACCTCTATTGACTTATATTAACAAATTTGCATAAAGCTAGGAATGATATTGCATCTATGTCCTATCATGTCACATACATGCTCGAGGAGAAATTCTGGATGTCATAACATATCAGATATATGCTATGGTAGCGATACTAGCTGCCTTAACATGTCACATACATGCTCGAGGAGAGAGATTGCATGCTCTGCCATGTCACATGCATGTTCTAGGATGCCCCTGTCACACTCTAGAGCAATCAGCTGGCGACCACTTTGCGCTCCCGGACTTTGAAACTTTTCAACAAAGCGCAGTGACATCGCCAAGAATTGTGACATCCATGACACCAAACAGCTTACAGTGGCTTACAGTACGCTCGTGACTTGCTTATTCCACTACCAGTTTGATCACCAGTGCGCTCTCATTGCGTCCAAGTCGCTCTCACTATGCTTTCAATATGTTTGCAACTTGCTTACTGCGTGTGCGCGGCATGTATAGAGCCTCCTGCAGCATGAGGGCATTAGTCTACGTTCTGTTGTGCCTGCATATGTGCTAACAGCTGAACAATTAGCACATTCTTCCCATCTGTGGCTATGGTGAAGAGCAGATGCACACGATGGTGTAAAGATGATGTGATTCAAGCTGTATGTATACCAAAATGTGTGTGTGGGTGGGGGTGGGGGGCCTCAGTGGAAGTGGGATTGTAATAAGAATGCACTGTGAACCTATTAAAAACGTCGGAACAACGCAATGGATGCATAATAGTCACAGTGGCAGCGCAGTGTTGACGTAGAATGAGCGGAAACAATCCCATAAAGCGTAGTAGCAGCGCAGTAACAGTGCAATAAGAACGGGAGAGGCACGTACTGAGAGCCCAATAAGCATACAGCAGTCACACACCAGTTGCATGGGATGATTCGTGCGACCCCAAGACACTTCTATGAGTTGTTGCTACATCCACGATACGCTCATGTAGTTATGGCGACTGTACTGTGTCATTACACTGCTCTCGTCAGAGCGCTGACCTGCTGCGCTTGTCTTGTGCATGTACAAAACAAGCGCCTAGGTTTGGCGCTCAAGATAGCTCATGGCCACCCTCTCCGTCCTTGACAGTTTCCACTGCATCACCAAATCATTCTCAGAGACCTTACTGCACTTTGCCTCATGCTTTCATACCTTTCAGGTTGCACTGGGAGTGCCAGCATGATTGCAGTAGAGTGCGACAGGGGTAGGAGTGATACTGCATGCCCTAACATGTCACATACATGCTCTTGGAGAGATACTGCATGCCCTAACATGTCACATACATGCTCTTGGCGAGATACTGCATGCCCTAACATGTCACATACATGCTCTTGGAGAGATACTGCATGCCCTAACATGTCGCATACATGCTCTTGGAGAGATACTGCACGTCCCAATATGTCACATATATGTTCTGTGAGTGTGCAGGCCAGTCCAGGCATGTATTTGTTTCTCATTCTAGTTAATTGGTAATTATGATATGCATGGACATTATTCCTAAGATTATGACCCCATCTGGCCATCACACCTGAAAAATGGTCTGACAGTGGCTGACCAGTCTATCACAAAATCAGATATACAATAACACTATTTTTATCTACGCATTTGAATTAATACGTATACAGCATATCAAAGGCACTGAATTTCATACCTGGTCATTTTATAGCTTGCAGTCATGTTTCCACCATGATTTCCAGCATTTACATTAGCACCATCTCCAACATTTCCAATAGTCCGGCTCTTATCTTTTAGGAACGTAATATGAAAGATGCAAAGTGAGTGGCATGCGTTATTGCTTTACATTGATATCAATCAATTCTTTGCAAGCAATATCATATATATTTTTTATTTGATGCTATATTGCCAATGACAACAGCACTTTATTCTAAATATAGACTGGCCTGCATTTTTTTCATGCAGACTGACAGAAATAATTATGAGACATCGAGAGGAAGTTTGCACATAAAATGGTGCTCACAAATTCAGAGCGTAATTACTTAAGAAAAAATCTTATCCAAAATATGCAATAATAATCGCCATTTCACTGGTTGAGAGGTGCATGTCCCGTAGAATATTGCACATCCTTATTTGGCCATAGGTAAAAATTGTGACCTCATTAATTACACATAATTGCAGCCAACCGTGACTTGTACATTAGTACAGTAGGTGTTACCTATTAACTTTCTATGGCATTTACTAGGAAATATTTAGTAATATCAGTAAATGATTTAATGCGTTTTATTCAGATTGAAACATGTTGGCAAGAGAAATTCATTGTAGCAGTATCACTCAGGAGGGCCCCACTTAGGATATATATGTGTTTTTATGCATCCCATGTATGGATAAAACCATATACAGGTTACGGGATGCATAAAAACACATATACCACTCATGACACTGCTACAACTTGTAATATTGTGAGCTCTCTTGAAATCTCTCTGGAAGGTACAGAAAATAGCATTGTTGGAGAAAGTAGAACTATACATACCTATTTGCTGGTTGCAGCATCCACATAGATTAAACTGTGATCCTATAAAACAGTGATAAGACAAGGTAGTTGGACACTATTATGGACAAAACAAAGGACAAGGCATAGTGTAGTTAGACATACAATTATGGACAAGGGAAAGGACAAAATAACAAAATAAAGAAGGCAGATTGCAACTATCGGTATAAAGACCGAATACATTTTACAAGCCACTTCACTTTGGTCCTGTTGTTTGACCATAATAGTGTTAAACTACCTTTTCTTTTGGTTTTCATGATTGTGGTGGCACATCCATGAGACCACTCAGGTTGAAGTAAAGCATGACCAGCTTTGACTGGTTCGTGGATGGGTCACCAAGAAGCTTAGAGCATCTTGGATTTATTCCTGCCCCACACTGAGACACAGGACACTGAGACACAGGTTAAAAACTTGTGGTGCCACTTTGGGTGTGTAGCTTAATTTGAGGATACCTCTGTTCACACAGCAGAGAATACCTCTGTTCACACAACAGAGAATGGGTACCTAGTAGGATGAGATAGTCACGTGAATTGTAACCACCTAGCACTGGAAACAACAGCTTGTGTTATATACTCCCTAGGGAGTTGAGAAGGAAGACTAAGTGCACACTGATCCATGGACCAAGTGTAATAATGTAGCACTCTGAACATGCCTTGGAAAGTGGATCTGGGACATCCTAAATATGCAGTATTATGTGTACAGTTATACACTGTACAATGTGTTCAATATCTTTACATAGGAAAGTGCTCTAGCTAACTAGTACATATATAGACAACTGTAAGTATTTTTGCACTTAATAAACACTTTAATAAATACAGACAAATGTACTTGCATATTGAATTAAAGAAATCTTTAACTTTATATTAGTGAGTTTTATTCATTTGTTTGATATTCAACTAGTTTACTTCCTGGTCCATTATGATCTCCAACCTCAGCTTGTCTGTTTCTGTCTGCTCCAGTTGCTGCAGTGACAAATTGTGGTACAATCGTTAATCATTCAGGCCCCAGTTCAACCTCAAATTGAGAACTACATAGAGATTATTAACCTTGCGTCTTCAGACATCGTCTATATCCTGCATGTAAGGATAATCTTTGTATTAGACAAGCTTCAGTGATTAGCACATAGTCTCCGATCATAATTGCCATCTTGTTTACTATTTCAATATGCATTAATAAACAGCAGTATGATGTCCCACAAGGTCAGATGCCATGTGGAAATAGTTCCCTAAATTGCATAATTATTAGTCATGCAAATTAGCATAATACGTAGCATAGTAGATACACAAAATATCTGTATACTGGCTTGTTCTCATAAACTTACTTGAATTGCATTCTTATTATTGGTTATTATTTGGTAAAATTTTAATATGTTACCATTTAATTTATATGTATGCACATAATATATTGCAAAATTAAGCATAGTTTTTAGAAATAAATGGAGAAAAAAAACCAGTGTAAATAATGTCCAAATTTCTATTAGATGATAAACAGTTTTACAATGTTCAGCATCATAACACCCTTGAAGAATCGAGTCCAGTTTTGTTCTAACAGTGCATATCAATACAATTACAGAATATAGTGATTAGTCCATCATGTATATTTCAGTAGTGAAATATTTATATTTATTCAAAATACATGGTGGACTGGTGCAAAATACATGCACTTAGCATACATATAATCACTTTTGTACCTCCAATTATCTTTTCACCACTGTAGGATAGGTAAAATTCCATTGCAGTTTACATTTCTGGTAAAACCCGAATAATCCGTTGGTAATGTACTGCAACAGCTCAATTTTGTATAATATACTTGACTGAGGGGGATAACTCTAATAATTGAACACAGTCAAAATAACCTTTCACAACTACTGGTACCAATAAAGCTACATATACTATAAATATTAAAAAATAATAAAATATTAAATATTGAAAACCAGTGGGATATGCAGAAAATGTAGTCGGTTAGCCATTACACTTGTGTAGACACATCAAATGTACATATGTTTATGTAAAACTATGTTTGACCATGAAATATGTAAACAAACCCGTGATTGTATGCCTTTAAAGTTAAAGCATAATATGTAATGACACAATAAATACAGCATCACACAATTTCAAATATTTGAAGCAAATGATGACGGATTTCATTCACCCAAAATTAGCAGTGGGAATACCGCCAAATATTGGTCAATATCTCAGATAATGGTCAATATCTTGGAGAATAGTCAATATCTCAGATAATGGTCAATATCTTGGAGAATAGTCAATATCTCAGATAATGGTCAATATCTCAGATAATGGTCAATATCTAATGGTCAATATCTCAGATAATAGTCAATATCTCAGACAATGATTGGTCAATATCTCAGATAATGGTCAATATCTCAGCTCACACTAAATTGCTGCAATGTCATCATTAGTGTTCATAATATACAGATCTAGATCCAGATGGACATTTTGATATACATGTATGATGATAAATGTTGTAATGCTGGTTTCACCCCTTCCAAAAGTCTTGGTCTCAGCTTCTCTACTATATGAGATGCCCAAAAAACAGTATCTAGGATTTGTTCCTGCACCACAATATTGACAAAGGCTGAAATCTTGTGGTGTCATCTAAGGCAAGTGGCTGTTTCAAAAATGCCCCTGTTCACCAAGCAGGGAATGGGTACCAGGTAGGAAGAGATGTAATCTCAATGCTTAACCTACTAATAACATAGCAGCTTTGGCTGTATACTCCCAGGGAGTTGAGAGGGAACGTGAGTGCACAGTGATCCATGAACTGGGATAATAATGTAGTGCTATGAGCAAGCTTTTGAGTGTGGATTTAATGCATTATATATTTGCACATAAAATGAAAATTACATTGTAAATGAATTAGTAAATAAAAAGGATAAATAGAATATGTGCACATATATAATGTCAAGGTGTTTGAAAATAATTAATGCCAAACAAACCTAAAAATCTTTCATCAGCACCTTCTTCATCACCAGCCACACCTTCTGTCAATGGGTAACATGATTAATACTAGACATTCCATTTGATTCCATGTGTGGCTTAAGAGAATAAATATGACGATGATGACAAATTATCACTGCATCTTTATACCGTACTACCGTAATTACCATAATAATTCAAACAGGAGAAAATAATTACGTTTGTAGCTTTTCAATTTATTAGAAAACTATCAAAATTGAAAATGATCAGTGTTCATATAATATGGGCCTTCCAAAATAAAGTATAAAATATGGTTGTAAATGAATTAGTAAATAAAAAGGATAAATAGTAAATTACAATTTGAAAAACAATTGATCATGTTAATATTTTTAGGGTCAGTATATGTTTCTTTTCTTTTCAGTAAGTTTTTTAGGTGTTCAAACTATTAGAGGGTTTGAATTATTAGGATAATTACGGTAGTCAGTTATTGCTGTTGAACATCAGAAAGAAATTGAAACAATAGACAATGAGAATTCGCCAACAATACTAAAAATTGCTACACATTTAGAAAGTATGTTTTGATGTTAGGATTAGATAGCAAGTTGGTAGTCAATGTTAATGTACATGTAAGAAGTACTTATGCATATTAACACTCATAAAGTGTACACATATTACTAGACAGTGATGCAATTATACCTTCATGGCTTTTGAAACAGTAAAGCCTTTTTCGTTCTGAAAAAAATAACAACAATAAATAGTATAAAATATATATGTCATAAATGTAATATTAGAATATGATAATTCCATCAATAATGCAATTTGCATCAATATTTGGTGTTTTAAACAACAAATTCAGCAGAATCAAGCAATCTTGATCATGTTAATCATTATCAAATTCATTGAGCTGTTTAAATCATTTAATATTTATTTCTGTATTGTTAAAACTTCTACAACTATTCAACAATCTAAGTACTTGTATCTACATAGAAAGAAAGAAAGAATCCTGAATTGCTATGCATTAGTTCATGCACATTAGTTCATACAGTACATTGTCAATGAGATCCCACAATTTAAACCAATAACACAAACAGACAACTTGACCAGTACCATACCATATTCTTTATTGAAGAAAAAAAAGCTTGAATATTTGTGAAAACACAATTTTATTTTTATTAGATCAGATAAAATATACATACACACACACACACACACACACACACACACACACACACACACACACACACACACACACCTCCCCCCCCCCCACACACACACCTCACCCACACACACACACCTTACCCACACACACACACCTTACACACACACACACACCTCACCCACACACACACACCTTACCCACACACACACACCTCACCCACACACACATACCTCACACACACACACCTCACACACACATACACACACACACACACACACACCTCACCCATTCCCCTTCTTCTCTGATATGCAATACTTACTTAAAATTATAGTAGCTGCAAGTCCTGCAAGTACTGCAAGTCCTACAAGTCCTCCAGGTACTCCAAGTCCAATTTTTAACTTCATAGACTCAGTATACATCTCTACAATGGAAATAAAATGCAAATTGTCAATGAAAGGTTTATGTTTTCATTATAAAATGTACAGGAAATGACAGACCACGGTATCTAACATGAAAAACAACTATTTTACCCGTTGTACTTGATATGTGGATACTTGTAGTATTTTCAGGGATACTGAAAGATAAAAAGAGAGAGAAAGATTGTTGTTATATTAGCATTTCCCATGATGAAGTCAATACCCGGGCATGTGTATAATTAAACATGAGAGTTTTGTTCAACTTTTTATAGATTTACACTTTTGTAAGTGAAAATAATTTGTGTGTGTGGATAATCAGTGGTTTCTTACTGCCATTAAGTGTCAGATTAAAAATATTATTTATCACCCAATACTGTGTTTTCGCAGCAGAACACTTTCAAATAACAAACGCTATCTACAGCAGTAGATATCGTTTGACCCAATATTCCCGGTAGCGGTTTATTTGATTGTTCTACCATTGTGATGTCATCGCTACCATTGTGACAACACAGCATTGCTATGATGTCACAGTGCAAATGCACAGCCGTCTAAACATTGACTTCACAGTAAAATCTTTAAAATGATATTGGGTGATATATAGAATATCAAATATATCAACACTTGTCAATGAAAGTTATTAGATACTCGGTAAAGCCTCTGATTTAATAACTTTCATGACTCTATTGATATATTATTAGTTACCTTAGGTATCAGGCAGGGTATATGAGAAGTTTCGGCTTGTAGAAACGCATATGGGTAACAAATTTATCCAAAATCGTAATAGATCTATATACTTTTAAGAAAGCGAACTTGTGAATATTCATGCAGAACGTCTTTCTAACATGAGAGTTGAGGGTGGCAACCATGACGTCACAGTAATCATGCGGTCACAACTTTTAACTACGGCCAAACCAGGGTGTACAAATTTTTCCAGGAAATCTCTCAACCAATCAAATTGCTAGAATAGTGGCATATTTTGGATAATTGATATTCCAAGATACTCAGGTGAGATTCTCTATATATTTTCACATTCTTAATAAATTGCTCTAATTTAACAGGGCCTTCTTTGTGGCAGATCAGATTTACAATAGTAATCAGACACTAGACTAATCATGATAAGATTACTAACAGAAGAACAATACATTTTATGCATTTAATAAATATTATTTTAATTTATCTTACCAAAGTATATGGGGTTGATTTAAGATATTCTTATTAAATTTTGAATTCACTATAACGCACCTCCAGATTCCAAGCTGATATGAAAACAGCCCTAACAATGAGGCACAATAGTTGCTAATTTGCTTAATAATTTATGCCACAGAGAATGTAATTGAAACTGTATATTATCTGCTTGAATCAGTACACCTTTTATTTTACCTCAAATGCCAGAATTCCTGCATATTACATAACATATTTTGTTGACCAAATGGTATTTGACAGGCTTGCCCACATTGAAGTGTGCACGTGAATACTAACAAAATTATGTGACTTAATACACCGGAATTCTTGTGAGTGAGGTTGAATGTGGTAAAACTAAAGGTCACTATTGGCTTGAATGTCCCTTACCTTGTTGATGTGGTGAAGTTGACACAAGAGTAATCTGTAAATATATACATGGATATATGGGTTATTTCTTATTATATTTTAAATTAACGTTTAGAGCCACATTCTTGATATGCCATTTTGTATTAACATTACATTTGACCAGCAGTTTTAGTACTTCGTAAACAGTATTATTTTATTATTTTATTTATATGTGGGGTGGACATTTTCTCTCCCATGTCATAATGTCAACAACGTTGTTTTTTTTATGTTATTTATTTAATTGGGGTATAGAACCGCTTTCAAGATTCTTTCACTTATATCACGGCTTGTCAATTTATGGCAGGAGGAAACTAGCAACATCTGTAGCACTGAATGTTGCAGTCAACCTTATATTTTGTGTATTTTTTATTTTTTAAATAAATGACTTTGTTGTTTGATCTAGATATTAAAAATAATGTTTTTTTAAAACTATTCTATCACTGAACCCCTGTGGAATGGTATATAGGGGTGAGTGAGAGGATGGGCAAAAACATACACTTGATCATATATTACACACACACACACGCACGCACGCACACACACACGCACGCACACACACACACACACACAACATATATATTATTAACCGGGTGTCTTTAGATATTGTCTATATCTTGCACTTAGGGATAATCTTTGAATTAGATGAGCTTCAGTGAGTCAAATACATAGAGATTATCCATAACTGCAGGATATAGACGATATCTAAAGACACTCGGTTAATAATCTCTTCATCATCTAATGTCAAGCTTAAATACTTCTCTATAAGATGAAAACATCTACGTGTGAATTGACATTTTAAAGTTACGTGTAGGAATACATACAGGTCAGTAAATTGTAAACCACTTCACTCATTGATAAATACACCAAAGGAAAATAACAACTTTAAAAACAATTCTCCGATCATAATTGTCATCTTGTTTACTATTTCCATTCAGTAACATTTATAAATAGTAGTATGACGTCACATGAAAATGACGTCATGCGAAATTAGCTCCCTAATTTGCATAGTTATTAGTCAGGCAAAGTAGCATGATACACCAAATGTCTGTATACTTCCTTGTTCTCATAAACTTACTTGAATTGCACTTTTATTACTGGTTATTTCAAGGTATATCAGTAACATTTAAATAAATACTATATTACTTTATATGTATGCACATAATATTTGGCAAAATTCAACATATTATTTAGAAACAAATGTCAAAAACTGTAAGTAATGTCCATATTCAACTTTCCATTAGATGATATATATATATATATTTTAACTTACAATTTAATTTTATTTTATTTTAAATAAATGACTTTATTATTAGATCTAATAGATAGAATAGTATATCCTATTGCCGAACACCTGTGTAATAAACAGACATCCACATTCATACAAAATCTGATATAAAATATGCCTACTTAAAAGCAACTCTCTCATGGAGATGATTAGAGACGTGATACACCAAGTCCTTGGTAGAAAAGGTTAAACAACTATAGTTGAAACACTTTGACTCTAAAACTGTTAATTTATTTAGATTTAGCATTTTATTATGATGACATACCACACGAAGTAATAATATTCACACAAAATAATAAATTATATTTAACTTTTGAGTTTGAAAGCAGCTAATTTATCGTATTTACAAGATTTCTAGAGAGATGTCATTGATTTCCATAAAATTAAATTAATTGAAGTGCTGTATAGTAACGTTTCTTACAATAACAATTATATACTATATACACTATATAATTATATACTATATACACTACATAATTATATACTATATACACTACATAATTATATACTATAAGAGTTATCTTGCAACAGTTAAATTTGTATAAAAATTAATGGTCCCTCTGATTATGAAAATAACATAGTTTTGAAACACATAATTCCCTTTGTCATGTGCATAGTAGGAACGTGAAATTTCAACAAAGTAATATTGAACGCTTTATTTAGACAAAACTTACAAATGTCAACATATCAATGAGAGAGTTGCTTTACCTGATGTCCGATTCTGTCCTTCAGTGCATGCTGTATAAATGCATGCACACGTTGCTGTATCACTAGAAAAGCAGCCCATGCAATATTCTTTTTCAACTTCTACTGATGTAGGTACATAGTCTAGTTCCCAACTACACCTGCATCCATTGTCCTGAGTGGAGTTACCAGCCTTGCATTGTACCATGGTGTTATGGAGACATAAATGGTGTACCTTGTCACAACCTGTTGTGGTAAATTCATTAGATGACTTCTCTTCAGGTTGGTAGGTACCCTCAGAGCACGTACTACACGTAACTCCTCTATCTCCATACTTTCTTGCATAAGTACCTTTAAAGCAAAGAAATATACTATTACAATACTACAGATGGAAATAAATTTCACAGCATAAGTCCCTTATACACTTTATTTGCCCCCAAATCCATATAAAGTCCAGATATTGAAAACTTGAAACATTATACGGCATATAAAGCATGGCTGAGGGCATATAAAACCCAGTGAAGGTGGAAGAATTTGGAACTACTTTCAATTAAGATATTTTGTAAATATATTTGCCTCACGTGGGACTCGAATCCATGACTACAGAATCACTAGAAATGATCCATGTACGTTACTGACTGCGCTATCAAGGCTAAAGAAAAATCATGGTAATTTTTGCTGTAAACAATGGGAATTATTATTTGGAATTGGAAACAAATGTTTCATTGTGTATTTCCACAATAGTTCTCGTAATTGTTGATTATAGTGATAACTGGTGCAATTTGTTTTTATGTAAAACAGATATGCATGCACTCTGTGAGGCTATACTATTTACTGTGTTATTTTCAAACGCATATACAGGGCTCATCTAAAATAAAATATATATGACAGATTCATGTTTCGCACCAAAACCTGTTCGTCCGGGTTGTTTTGCGCAACGTCTTTCCGGGTGGTCTCGCACCAGGGTCGTTTCGCGCCAATCTCGGGTCGGTTCATACAAATCTAGGGTCGTTTCGTACTATTGTCAGGTCGTTTCGTCCCAATGGTTTTGTAATGTTTGTTTTTTAAAGTAATAAATGTTCACATTTAGTAGGTAGTAGTTCCATATTGTTTTGTTTGATAACCCTCATCTCCATTGATGCTTTTCTACTCCTCTATGCACACTATTTCTGGTATTCGATAATGAGTACGGGTACAAAATTAATCAAGTGTTTTCACAACAATAATCCTCCACTGAAGATATTTTGTCAACCACTATAGACATATAGGGGCAATGTGTTAGTTAACTTAGTTATGCATTATTCATTACTGTTTTTAAAGTAAACAAATTGGAGTACGATTGGCTAGTTCCAACTCGCAATTCAGCTATACAGTCGGACAAAAATGGTTATTCATTACTATTTACCGTTTTCAAAGTAAGCAAATTGGAGTATGATACTTCCGACTCACAATTCGGCTATAAAGTTGGACAGAAAAATAAAACCTGCTACACGTTCACAATGGCAGCCGCCGCTATGGAATTTTGTATTGCATGCGTTTCCAAAGTTCGTTCACAAGGTCTACAGTGCGACAATTGTTTCAGATGGCAACATCGAACCTGCAGGACAGGCAAGTCTTTCTTCATAGTGGTTATACATGTTATATGATGTTATTGAATGTAATTTCTGGAGGACAGATACGTTTATCACGAGTAAATGGATATGTAATGGATATTTGCTTATAACAGGCTAACAATAGTTCGTAATAAGTGATAATAGTGTATGTACTTGATACTATTTAGATACTATAATTATTTATATGCAAAGTTAAAGTGAAGTAACTTTTTTTTTAACGTAATATAACCAAATGTTACGCACAGTTCTGCGAGATATCTGGCATACATTGAATACAATAAATAGAAATGTATTAATTTGCTGCCCACAGTGTGGTACAAGAGATATATAAATGTACATTCAGTTATACATTTTATCAAAATGGAAAATGCTTTACGTATAATTATTCAATGATAAGTAAAATAGTTGGAATGATGTATGTATGGGTCCGTGGCCTACATTACAGTAATACAGAATTGAATTGAATTCATAACTCTGAACGTAGTTATTGCAAAATACATTGAATCATCCTAGTCGCATAGAAGGAAGTTCAAGGACCCGATGCACGTCCTCTCTTCTGGTTGGTTAAAAGTAAACCGTAAATAGTCTTGCAGGAAGTTGTACCCTAACATATGTGCAAGTTGGTTTCCCACTAGAAAACTGTTCGAAAGGATTTGCCCACGCTTGGCAACGGAGCAAATTATGCAGGTGACAGTGCCTGACGTCCTTGTAGTGACCGACAAGTAGGACGCACCTGATTGCCCTTTGATCTTGCTGTGCCGTGAATTAATAGGTTTTGCAGGCAAGGGGTCATACATAGCCTAAGCTGACTTAGATCATGTGGCCTAGGCAAGATGGGTTTGGATGGCATGCTCCCGAAATTTTTTAAAGGTAGGCATCACAAAGTACAATTTCCTGATATCTATAGCAAATATAACCCCACTATGTTGCCCGAAAATTTCGAAATGTATTCATAACAAAGTGCAATTTCCTGGTATCTATAGAAATAAAACCCACAATGTTATATCTTGTGGTCTAGGTGATATGTGCCTTGAAAATTCAAAATGTAGGTATGATTTCCTGTCATCGGCAAAGATATTACCAAAGTTTTATCACCGGAATTTTTTAAATGTAGGCATAATGGAAAAAACTATGACATCTGCAGTAAGACCCTTATTTTTTTTCTTAGTTTTTTTTATTGGGGTTTTAAGTTGCTTTCAAGATTCTTTCTCACATCACGACTTGTCAGTTTAGGGCAGGAGGAAACCCGCAACATCCGTGCTGAATGTTGCAGTAAACCTGTGAGCACCGGCTGGTACTGACAAGACCAAGGATGATAACTGCATTGCCACTCTACAGACATCGCATCCTATCAATATCGCGTCAGAATGGTAACTTTCGCGAACATTGATGCCGGGTCCCCGGGGCGGGATTTGAACCTGGAACCTTTGGCTCCAAAGTCCAACTGTTCTACCACTGCGCTACCACCCGCCCAGTAAGACACCTAAGCTACCTACTAGGGTCTGGAGGTGTCTTCCCGAAATTTTGAAATACAGGCATAGATGCGATTTTATTTTCATCATTATTTAATTAATTTATTTATTGTAGGCATAATGAAATGCACTTTTGTGACACCTGGCATTTTTCTGCATTAAAGTTGTAGAGATATTATAGAGATATAAACTATAATTATTCAAAGTTGAGTGTGGTTTAAAAAAATTCATACCTGTGAAACTTTGGTATATTGGTTGTATTATTTGTGGCAACATGTGTAATGTGAGAATACTCCATGTATGAAGGTGATAGCTGCACTATAAAACATAGTAAACATACCACTTATAGAAGACATGCCTGATTAAAAACAACAACTTAGTTTTCTTCTAAAAACATAATGATAACAACTGTTCTGTGGCTTGATTTCAGACTATCCTCCAACATACTCTGATATCTTCCAACTTTAAATAAATCCTACCATTTTCTCTACAGATTCCTGAAGATCTAAGAATCCAAGAACACTGTCCCTCAGATAGCAATTAGTAATGTAACTATGATTCTTTAATAAATCGTTTATTTCTCATTATAATATCATATAACATCCAATGATAAAGAAACAATATAAACATCACAGACAGCACAAAATATGTACAAATAAACACTTAAATACAGTATTCCAAAATCTGACTCCACTATAATAAACAATGAAAAATGGACCTGATTTATATTTGAATGCTGATTCTGATAAAATGTCACAAATATAATAAATATCACAATGTTACTGGTTCAAGGTGCATGCTGGGAAGAACATATATTAAAGACTTCTTTCCATGCCATTTACGTAATATTCCTTCTCATTTCTTGAAATACACCATAAATCTGAAACATAATAGGTCCATTTATTAGAGTGAGTGAGTTATTGTTTTACGTTGCAGCAGGAATCTTTCACCCATACGCATTGACCATTCATTAGAATAATCTAACACACAATGCTTTGTCGTAACTTACCCTCTACAATTTTTATTTTTTTAAATGTGTTAGGTGTACCGGTATATTATGTATTATAATTTGGAAATTATTTTCTTTCACAAACATTTTGTAAATGGAAAGGTTAAAGGATAATTTTAATTGTGCTGACAGAATAATCTATTGCATACACAGCTTGCATATTTTTTGGTGAAACAAATATCTGCAGCACAATTCATATTTACCAGTTCACAGTTATTCCTAGAATATCTTTAAAATATCCTACCCAGGAATGTTTAAAAGAGGTACCAAGATTTCACAAATAAAATGTCATGGCCTTAGGAAGTTTCTGATATGCAAAATGTTTCTAAAGCTAATATATTATTAAATGCCATTGAAAATAGAAAACATTTCAGAAATGTCCAATAACCTTGGCATTTACCAGAATAACACAGAAAATGATCCGTGAAAGTTTTAATCAACTACATATTTCTCGTACTTCAGACTTAATATTTGTGATAATATAATGCTAACACCAATTCAATGAATACACTATATCAATCCATTTCCAACAGGTTTTAGAAGTTGGTGACCTTCATATTGACCTTGACCTTGGCTGGGCATGACATATCGGAGAACATTTCCTGTGTTATATTATTGCACATGGAATTTCATAATCTGTGTGTGTAAAACTGTAACAAGGAACAGCTTCCCTGTGCAGGAGGAATTCAACACTCTCCATGCTGAAGGCAACCAGAGATGCCCTAAAGAGCTGTACCTGTGCCTAATCCAGCAGGGAGATCGTTAATCATGTTAATAGGGATTTAACATAAACTAATTCACAAACTAAGAAAAGTAATTTGACACTTACCTTTCTTAGGGGAGACATCCTTATGATGCTTGCTCATCACCTGCAAATATATATGAAACATATGCAATATCATTTTATCTTCATATTACCTTAATGAAATTTGAAATTTGTGACACATTCATGAATGGGACTGTGAAGATTATGATTTAATGAAGATTATGATTTAATGGTCATAACATTTAACCCACAAATACAATTAACATACAACTCATAATTGTTACTTAGGAGATAAACGGTTCCTATTGCAAATTTCCCATGATGTTATCGTTGTTAACAAGGTCGGAATTTTACATTTAATACCTCTGGCTAATGCCGTCGGTGTTAAATGACATTCCCACCTTGTTAATAATGATAACATCATGGGAAATTTGCAATAGGAACCGTTTATCTAAATTATACAGTAATTAATTATTTGGTCAATTTTTAGGTGAACTCTTGTCTGACGAATTTTAGCTGCAACATGGTATTGTTCAACACCGAAATAAACAAGGAAATTTAAATGTTATGGTACAATAGGGTTTTGTTCATATCAAATTGATAATATATATTGAAAAATAGGATTTAATGACTCTTTTAGCTATTTTTTATTTTTTCAGTATTGTTTTAAATGCATACAATCACAGATTTTTATGGCAGAAATTGACCAAATATGAGTAATAAATGCAAAGTATATTTAATTAGTATCCGTATCGACGCTTTTGTATCGCTCAAATGCATTCAATATTAATATGGCAGAGGGAAATCCCTCACCA
>JAUTBT010042722.1:0-35650 GCA_032361225.1 Lepetodrilus schrolli | reverse complement strand
ATCTTAACTATCTGCCAGTGTGTCCATCCTTTAATATGTTCAATATAACTAAAGCCATCTTAACTATCTGCCAGTATATCCATCCTTTAATATGTTCAATATAAATAAAGCCATCTTAACTATCTGCCAGTGTGTCCATCCTTTAATATGTTCAATATAACTAAAGCCATCTTAACTATCTGCCAGTATGTCCATCCTTTAATATGTTCAATCATCCCTGTTGTAAGAAGTGGCCATTGGAATATTGAAACCATAATACCTGGGTGACGAATGTTTTCTAATGCTATTTTCACTCTTAACAAATGTCATTTATATAATTACTGTACCAAGACTTGCCATTGTACAAAGAAACCAATAAATCTCGTACATATATGCAAAATTTCTAAAGATCTGTAAAGTCTACAATTTGTTTCTACATAAGTAGGAAATCAGTATTTATGTTTAGGATACAAGACACTTTTTTTTATCAAACGTCCTCAGCTTCGACTGTCTCTATTTGACACAAGTGTGTGTATGGAGATAATTGGAGATAACTAGAGATTTGTCCCTGGGACATTTCTATTTATTCTGGAGTGAGTTCTCAATTCTATGCCATTCTGTGTGGCCGTGCGCTCTCCAACACTGAGGGGGAAAATATAATATCGCTGTGAAATGCACCTTTTACATCTGGACACATATTTAATTGCCAGTGGAGAGTGTTTATCTTACAGGGAAGCATGATGGATATTTGTTCTGTATTATAAATACCGAGGTGTGTTTGTTCCCTTTAATACTTTTAAATAACACTGTGATTGAGGTTTTAAGGTTTTCTCGCCCGATGATAAGTTTTAGCCCACACGTTTGCTCTGACATGAGCACTTGAACTGAAAAAGAAAATCGGTTTTCGTATGTAAGTATTTAGCAATACTTGAATATTTAACATGTCATCGTGCCATAGTAACTTTAAGAGCCCTGTTTGAGGGTAAAACTCAGAACCTCTTTGTCAACCATTGAGGTGTGGGCTGGGGAGGTTGGAGGTGTGGGCTGAGGTGCAGTTGTCAACTTCATTATACCTCATTTGATGTCAGAACAAAAAATAATTTTGGATGGGTATTTTAAAATAATATTATCTTTAATAATAATAATAATAATAATAATAATAATAATAATAATAATAATAATAATAATAATTATAATTATAATAATAATTATAATAATAATAATAAAATGTCATTTATTAAGGGAATTACTCCATGCTAATTCATGCTCAAAGTGCTAAATGCTACCTTATTATTTACCCCAGTCAATGGATCACTGTGCACTCATTTTACCTTCTCAACTCCCTGGGGATCCTCCAACCCAAGCAGCCATTTCAGGCACTAGAAGTTTAACATTCACAATTATATTGTCTTATTACAGGAGTAATCAAACACATAACAAAGATTATCTTTTGTTTAATAAACCCCAGTAAAGTAAAGTGCTTGTAGGTGAATTTACTTTGCCAGATTTTATAACATTAAATAGCAGTTCACAAATCTTGAATGATTGGAGCTGTTATTTCTAGTGAAATACCCAAGATATCCTGGTAAAGCTAGACTTTTTCAGTACCTGCATCTCGTGCTCAACACCTGTTTGTTTGCCGTGGCAGTACATGTCTGCCTATCGTATGGCCACAGAGTGCCATATTGAAGGAGCTTAGCACTGCTTCAGTAGAGGGATGAATGTGCAGTCAGTTTAACAGATATGTAGGTAGATAAGTCCACCATTCTGGGATAGTTGTACACGTAGGCTGTATTCATCAGCTAATCCTTCTGCACCTTGTCTATACAACTTGTTCATCTGCTACTTGCCCCTTGCCCATCTTGCCCCTTTCCCCATCTGCCACTTGCCCATCTTGCCCCTTTCCCTATCTGCCTCTTGCCCATCTTGTTCTTGCCCAATTGCTCCTTTCCCCACCTGTAACTTGCCCAACTTGCCCCTTGCTTATCTTTCCCCTTGCCCATCTTTTGCCTTGCCAATCTTGCCCCTTAGCCATATTTTCCCTTGCCCATCTTTCCCCTTGCGCATATTTCCCTTTGCCCATCTTCCCCCTTGCTCATCTGCTCCTTGCCCATCTACCTCTTTTCCATTTTCTCATCTTTCACATCTCCCCATTACATTGCCCATATTGCCCCTTTGCCCCTTTGCCCCTTGTCTGTCTGATACTTTCTCCGTCTGCTTCAGGAATCTTGATAATGACTCTAGCCATATTTCTTTTTTAATCTGGCACATCCTGAGTTGTTTCTCTTCATCCAGTTCTGGTTCGCGGTGTCTGACAGGCTGATGTCTTCCACCTGTTCACCAGGGAAAATTATTGTAGCAGATTACTTCCTTTCTTAAATGTTCACCTGAGAGGCTCAGTTAGTATAGGATTGGTCAGCGTAGGGAACTGGCCACCCCTTCCACAGAAGGGTCGCAGCACTAAGATAGCACAATTACTGTAGCAAATTACTGCCTTTCTTAACTCTCTCCATGCTGGAGGCAACTGGAGATGCCCTAAATAGCTGTACCTAATCCAGCAAGGAGAGGGTTAAATGTTCACCTGAGAGGCTCAGTGGGTAGAGAATTGGCCAGTGTGAGGAACTGGGTACACCTCAACAGAATGGCCACAGCCCTAAGAGAGTTGTATAACACCTTTCTATTAACATGGAGTTACTCTTGTAGCACTATGATCCGTTCTGTGGAATGGGTTCCAGAACTATTAATTTGGAGATATGTTTACATTTGTTTTCAAGGACCATTGTAGCTGATATGTTACATTCGTATTAGTTTAATTGGAATTAGTTCTATGCACATATTAATTATATAGAAGTAACTCCTTACAATGGCCAAGATTCACACAGATCCTTGAAAAGTCTTTAAAAATTTATTATTCAATTTTCAAAGCCTTGAAACATCTTAATAACCATAGCTTTTATGTTGAAGGTCTTAAAAAGGTTTAAAATTAAATTTGATTGGCTGAAAGTACAAAATGGTGCAGGATCCCTGAATGACAAGATATTGTATTGTAATGATTTCTTTAATATTAAATTCACTCAGATACAGGCCAAAATAGCATTTTAAAAAGCTTTAAATCACAATGACGTTTTTTAAATAATATATTCACAGCATTTACAGTATAGTAGTAGTAGCCATTAGTTGTTTAACCTTCTACTTGTTGGAGGCAACCTGAGATGCCCTATAGAGTAATGATGAATCCAGCTAGGTGAAGAGTATGTTTATAGATCAGATTTTGATAAAATTGAGAGAGGGCTGTATGACTGACTGACAATGAGTCACGAAGAAAATACTGGCAGTCTTCTGACGTGGGTATAGGTGGATTTTTCATTATTTTTTCTTGACAGGCGATCATCCAAAAAATATCTGATGCAGATGTATATGAAAGAGTTGTTGTTCAAGTTATCCATTTGTTTTATTTGTTTTAATCTTCTGTATGCATCTATTGTGGTAGCTGTTGGTTTAGTCATGTTCTGTTGGCTTCAATTTTTTTTTAATGACTAAAGATGGTACCTTTTAGATCTAATACCAATATCATTAAAACTTTCTAAATCATAGACAGAAATATATATCATCAATGATCATGTAATTAAAACAAACTTTTCTGTATTCTGTATTGAAGTATTTAAGTGCATGTAGAGTTTAAATCTCGTCCTGGGGAGCCTGGCATCAATGTTCATGAAAGTTACCTTTCTGACGCGATCACGATAGGATGCGTTGTCTGTACCATGGCAATGCAGTTGTCATCCTTGGTCTATCAGTACCAGCTGGTGCTTGTAGGTTTACTGCAACATGGATGTTGCAGGTTTTCTTCTGCCAGAAACTGACAAGCAGTGATATAAGTGAAAAGTTCTTGAAAGCAGGTGTAAACCCCAATTTAAATTTAATAAATAAAAAGTGCATACATGAATACATTATGTCATAAAGCAAGATATAAATTCTGGTGAAAATCTAAAGCTTCTACCATGTTAATCTTCAGAAAGTTTCATATGTATTTTATATTATTTTACAAGTACCATCAGCCCAACTTTTCCCAACATTATACGTGTTAACGATTTTGGTTATAGCGTAGCCATATACCCCTGGTAAAGAAGAGAATTTGTTTATGGCCAAACTGTGTAAAAATGTAGGTCATGAAATCTGAAAATGCATTGAACCATGTGGGGTAGTCTTGCTTCCTTTACACAAAAAAAAAGCCATAAATATACCAGAACATCTTGAACACATAAAGCTACAGCTCTAGCTTCCCTTATTTAATCTTTAAAATTGATGCAATGCGTTTTATTGAAAGATAAATTCCAAAACGATTGGAGATGAAATTCATTGAATATTTAGACTTTCTTTTCTGATAGATCTTCAAAGGAGAAGCTCTCATCTGTTAGGATGAATTATGGCATGCGTAAATATAATGTTTTATTTTTTGACAGTTTTGTAAGCTAGTTGGCTGAATTATGATCGATAATTACTTTGAAACATATTTAAAAGATTATCAGAACACTTTCCAAAAATATTACCACTAGAATATGTATTAGTCATGAAATTTATAATCTCATATAATCCTTTCAACAGATATCATAATTAGCTATTATCCAAAATATGTACTTGTATATTGGTGTGATAAGGCCCCCATCTGCAATGAAATTTATCTTATATGAAGGGTTTTAGTCTTTTCAAACTACCAGCCCTAACCATGGATTTCTTAAGAACATTGGATGTCTGGTTTAGAAGACTGTGTGAACTCCACACAGAGATGTTTGGCCCTGAGTGTGTGGAGTTCCTATCTCTGATTTACAGATCACATTACCATACCAGAGTACTGTACGCCAGGAAGCTTGAGAAATGTTTTGTATATTCATTTAAAGCAATTACAAACTTTCCGGGAGACAGGAAGTGGATCCATTTGGCATCCAAATACAGCAACAAGAGAAATCGGAACATGTGACTCACAATTTACCAAATATAAACGAGGCAACACGTGGAACAGATTTTCTGTCATTCGGAAATCATTTTGCTTCCATGTAAGAAATGTTATTAACAGTTTACATGGCATATCAGAAATATAACAAGGCAATTTCACTGCAATTCGGAAATATTGTGCTAACATTTAAGAAACTTTATAAAGAATTTTCATACTCTATTGCATATCAGAAATATAAACGAACCATTACATATAACAGTTTCATTGTCATTCAGAAACGTTTCGCTTTACTAAGAAATGTTATTAGGACTTTGTGTCTGAATCTATAGCATATAAAAAAATACATAAAACAGTTTCACTGTTATTCAGAAATGTTTTCCTGAACTAAAAAGTATTATAAGCGCATTGCGTCTGGATATTACGGCATATCAAAAAGTACTTTTACTGGTAAAATAATTCCCCTTGTAAAGATATCTAACAAAAGACTATCCAGATGTACTGAGAAGACCTGTGTATTCAGTGGGCATGATATTTTCCTGGCAGCTGGCACAGTGGGATAAATGTCACAAAAGTTGCCAGGTATATGTTCAAGCCAGGATGAAGTTGCAAGGGGAGAAGTATGTTAGATTGAGGTTTGCATCACTAGCTGATAAATGCACACAGAGAGAGAAAGGAAGGAACTGATGTAGTTAGCCAGTCTGGCACTGTAAGAGTGGAAACTTAATGTAATCAAAACAAAAATAAACTGTGAAATACTGAGAATGTTATTGCACAGACATCCTCTTTAATATCAGCCATGTGGTTAGGCTTAAGTTTGGATAAGAGGGTATCATGTTGGGTGTGTGTGTGTGTGTGAGAGAGAGAGAGTGAGAGAGAGAGAGAGAGTGAGAGAGAGAGAGGGAGAGAGAGAGACAGGGAGGGAGGGAGAGACACAGAGGTATTGGAGAGAGTGAGAGGACAGATAGACACATAGAAAAGGAATTTTAGCAGTTCTTAACAAGGGGCACATTGCACAGAACAGTTGTAGCTACAATTGATTGTAAGTCAAATTTTCTAAACCCACTACAAATGGAAGTTTGGTTGCATGAACCACTTTTATCGCTACAATAGTTTTAGCTGACCATATTCTCAAGTGTTGTAGCGATAAATGTGTTGTATTCAATGGAATTACACTTGTAGCGGGTTCCGAGATTTTAACTTACAATCAATTGTAGCTACAACTTTTCTGTGCAACAGAGTCCCTTGTTAAGAAGACAACGCACCTATCTACATAGAGAAGAATCATCCTATATTAGTAGCATGCTGTTAGATGTAATGTTATATCTGGTGTACATAGGTACAGGGCTTTTGTCTGAGGTATGTAGCTGGCTAGAACGACCCTGTCTGGGGTCAGTTGAGTTCAAGACGTACACCAGGGTCTGTGGAATAGAGAGGCTCCCCTTTCACAAATATGTCTGAGTAACAGATAAAAAGTTTCATGTTTCTCTCCTCATCACACACATAGGCTAAGTGTCAGTATGTGTCTGACTGAGTCAGATATGGTGGCTTGTCAACACAAGCAGTGGCACAAACAGTGGCACAAGTAGTGGCTTAAGCAGTGGCACAAGTAGTAACACAAGCAATGGCACAAACGGTGGCACAGTGGCTCAAGCAGTAACACAAGCAGTAACACAAGCAGTGGCTCAAGCAGTAACACAAGCAGTGGCTCAAGCAGTAACACAAGCAGTAACACAAGCAGTGGCTCAAGCAGTAACACAAGCAGTAACACAAGCAGTGGCTCAAGCAGTAGCACAAGCAGTGGCTCAAGCAGTAACACAAGCAGTAACACAAGCAGTGGGTCAAGGAGTAACACAAGCAGTAGCACAAGCAGTGGCTCAAGCAGTGACACAAAGAACAAAAAGATAACTCAAACAGTAACATGTGTTCAATGTACCATTTTAATTTCCAATTTGTCACATCTGGAAAAAATCACATAGGTTGAAAATAATCTTTGAAAGATGTACGTATATTTAACTGCTTTTTGTTGACTCTGGGACTTTTTCTACTGCTGCTGCTACTTGGGATGAAAATATTAGTTACCAGAGTGATTTCCGGGGTGTACATGTTTTTACAAGCCTAAATTTCTTGTATACCAAAGATCGAGAGGTGTATGAGAAATTTTGGTTTGTAAAAACCTGTATGCCCTGGAAATCATGCTGGTAACAAATTTATCCAAAATCGTAATTGATCTACAAACTTTTAAGAAAGTGAACGTGCGAATATTCATGCAAAATTTCTTTCTAACGTACGGAGTCGAGGGCGGCTGTCATGTCGTCACAGTGATCGTGAGGCCATAATTTTTAACTACGGCCAAACCTGGGTGTACAAGTTTTTCCAGGACACCTATCAGCCAATCAAATCGCTAGAATCATCACATATTTTGGATAAAGAATGTTGCCCATAAGTCATTCAACAATGTACATGATTGATATAAAAGTACATCATTTCATCAGTATTGTAAAGTACATGATTGCTACAAGGACTAACATGTCCAATAATGTACTTGTCAGACTGATAAAAAGAACTACTGTGACACAACTATTAGACATGTAATTAATACATCTCTATAATACAGCTCTATAATACAGTTTTAGGTTATCAATACTTTAAGAGCAGCAAATGGTTCATTAACCCCTAGCATGTGAAGCACTCCATCTATTTGTCCGTTATATGTGTTAACAGGGAAACAATGCACGCGATGAAAATTACAAATTAAATCACTCACTCTCTCTGTCTCTAATATCTACATTTCTGTGAACCTACAGGCTTTTGACAGATATGTTACTGACAATCTGACAAAATTAACTCAGCATTGTAAATATAATTAATAGGTTAAAGGTCAAATTTGTCCATATGACACTTCACTGCAGCTTTTTGTTTTGCAATTGTTAAAACTATTGTCAAGAATTTCCCAGCAATTTGATCAAATTGCTCGTAATTCATCTGAGATCCATATTTCTCAGGCCTGTTGAACACTCATTATTGTGTTAAGGGTAGTCCACAATGGACAACCATGTTTGCAATGGCCCTCGAATTAGGGCAATTTCATGTCAGGTGGATATATTGTATTGTTCTGACCATGAAGTGTAGCTCAGGTTGCTATCGGTCCATGAAAAGACGTCAACGGTTTTCTCGCTAGGATGAGGATGCTCGGCTGTACACAGGTGTCTTGTGGGTACATGGCCACCCAATTTCTCCAGCGGGGTTGATGGTATGTAGGTGTTTGTCCTGGGTGTAGAGTTACCTCACCCTGAGAAGGAGAAATGACCAAGGATGGCGACCCACCAGGAATTCCGGACAATACACCCCTACACAATAGGGATCAGCGATTGTGTTCCCCGGGGACTTGTCATTTAGCTCTTTAATAATTGTAATTCTCGACAGTAGCATCTTCGGGATGAAGGCCTCTTGCTGGGTGGGTAGGGGACATTCTCTGTGCTAGGTCAAGGATACAGGTGGGTCAGGTGAAACTCTCAGGGGGTCAAATCATTTAAATTGTCGAAAGTTTCTTTTTATGTTTCTGGTTTGTTTAATATCAATTGGGGAGAATTTTTCAGTAATTGAAAGTTAGTTATGGTGACCTGAATATTTACTGGTATGTAATAAAGATGTGCAGAGATTTGAAGAGAGATTAAATTGCATCCCCATTGATGCTGGGTTATTAACTTTTGATATGTGATTCCTGGTGGTTAATTATATGCTTGAGAGGGGACATATGGAATGGACATAGGGAGTGGACATGGGGAGTGGACATTGAACAAGAGCAATGTGGGAGGTCATTGTACGGTCAAAAATAAATTAAATTCAAAATAATGTGAAAATAAATATACGATCATTGGTTACCCGCAGTGGTGACACAATAAAATATAAAATAAAATTTAACACAGGTATGTAGGTGTGTGTGTATATGTGTGTGTGCGTGTGTGTGTGTGTGTGTGTGTGTGAGAGAGAGAGAGAGAGAGAGAAGGGAGGGAAGAGAAGGAGAATGTAAATAGAAAAAATATATCCTTTTCTTAATGTTAAATTTCATTTTCAAAAAAGAATATTAAATAACAATGCTTTGACAGGAGTATGGATAAAAACATCACAATATCATATTATTTTCATTATATTTTCACTTTCACTTTAAATATTTAAATAGTCCTGTTTATTTTGTTGGCATTTACTGTTGTTGAAATTTTACAAAATAAAATCAGGAAATTAATACAATTTTGTTGTGGCACAAAACTATACAGGCCGAAATATATATAAAAATAATTGTTGAAAACTGGTTTTGCTGGTTACATTTTCAGACTGTCCTACCAAGAAAAGCATTCCATTCTGGATGTTATGATCTTAGCTTTCCCAAAAGCAATTATATGTACCAACACGTATTTGAAAATACATCAATGTTCTAATGTTCAGATAGCCTATTATAATTATATTGCAATTTAACTCGCGTTTTGAAGAACATGATGTAATACATTTGCAAAGTACATGGCTGTATGCTTAAAGGTGAAACGACTTCACAGTCCATAAATCTTGCATTCCATTAGATTTGACAAGTCGTGCCATGAATGTGTATAAAGTTTCAGAGTCACAATGTGGTTGAATACTTGTGTGGAATTTCAAACTCCTTTACCATGGACATGTTTTCAACACTAGAGCTTCCTACTACAACATAAATGGATTTTCTTTTTCATAGAGTGTGAAATAAAAAGATTTTTAAATTGTGCATAATGCAAGGCTCTCTCCGTTTCCAGTTATCATTGTACCTTTGTTTTGAAAGTTTTGTCTTGAGTAAAAATGTACCAAAACAAATACCTAATTGACTTGTTTCATCATGTTATAGAATTGTCTTGCAATATAGACCTACAAGTACCCTTACAATTGATGTAGACATGTTTCAAATTGAAAAAACTTTTTAAAAACTTTATTGAGTTATTGATGTTTCATCATAATATTGACATCTGTGTCAAACATATTGTGTAATGTTGTTTGTACTGAATGATATTTAATTCCTGTACCATTGAAATATATACTAGTACATGTATACACAGGGGCAGATATAGGGTTTTGAGAAGGGTGATGGTGTCCACAGACTTTATGCCATATTGACATATCACAAGTATTTTTAACTTGCTGGCTCAGACCTAGATGGTTCAAATGCAATATAAGTGATACACTACACTAGTACATTGTATATATACAACTTGCCATTGGTATCAGAAATCTTATACTTTATGCCCCAGTGGTCTTTATTTCTTATAATAAATTATCATACATTTTGATATTCCATTTCACCCATCAGATGCCCTCTTGTCACAATTGTTCAGTCTATATATTTAAATACCCAAATACCTGGATACGAGCATATTAAGTATCGTTTGTGATACACCCAAGTATGTTGCAGTCTTCAATGTCTATGCTTGGATGAACTTTGAGAGATATCGCAGGGTCAGTCTGCCTTGGAAAAAAAACAATTTGTACTATTACATTTTGGATTAAAAGGAATAAAAGGCATGATTGATTTACTATATTAATTTCATGGCTAGAGTTTGGTTGCTCTTCCGTGACCTGTTTGATTGGTTGTAGTTGACCTATGACCTGTACAATGATCCTTACTCTCAATTCCTGTACAGAGACTGCTTATGTAAATTATCATATCTATTAATTACAGATGTTTAACAAAGTATTAGATATTTTTACTTGTTTCATCAGTAAAATGCCAACCTCATCAGCTGTGATAATGTTACAAGTTTGTATATATGTTGGAATTGCAGATATTGGTGTTTTTTTACTTTCCTAAATAAATTGGACTGTTTATTGTAATGCAGGCCATGTAAGCTAAATATCAACAAGAATTCATTGGCAAACAATAAATTTAGAAGAATAAAATATCTTATGCTGAAAAATTAATCTTCTATTATAAAAACTTTTTTTCTATATTTCTTGAACAAAATATTTAGATTTTTTTTTTTAATATAGAACAATTGTTTTGAAATATGTTTGTATCTACTTATACGAGTATGTTTTTGATTAAGAATATTTAAAAACATTATCTATTTATTTTCAAGAATTTATATGATTATTATTGAGGAGCAATACATTTAGAAAATGTTTCAATATATTTATTGACAGAAAGTATATTATTAATAGGGAGTATTAAAAAATTTATATTTATTTTCAGAAAACGCACTGAAGATTCGTAGAGGGACTGGAGTAAGTCGCCCACCGAGCAGTCACATCACCCGCGTGGACGAGGAGCCCACCAACTCGGACAGCTCCTCAGGAAAGGACCGCAGTCGATCCGTGGAAACCGTCGACCGCGGAGTGGGACCCACGCCCATTCCTCCGCCCAACCAGGAAACACGGATACCACCGTATCTCGGAGGCTTGCCCACCTATGTGGATCCGCGGAATGGATTACTGGAATCTCCGTATGGTAAGTTGTTGAAACTCAAAGTATCGGTGTTGTTTTCAAACACGAGTTTAAATACTCCCATGTAGCTGTTGAATAATCACTGTACAATCTTGTACCTCTTTGACTACAAATTTGATAACCTTTGAACTATTAAGAGCTGTTGTTTCTGAGAAAAGAATGAATTTGTATCATATATAGCTGTGAAAGCATCACTTCCGTCATAGATTGTAACCCTGTGACATCATAGATTGTAACCCTGTGACATCACAGATTGTAACCCTGTGACATCACAGATTGTAACCCTGTGACAACAAATTTGGTAAATTTTGAGCCACTGTTTTCAAACTGTAGATGATATGGTGATATATTTTTGATATATTTAATTTTGATATATTTGAAGCATTCATAAAATAATTGTTGGTCAGTTTTATTAAAATATTTATTTATTATAAAGTTACAGTCTTACTGGACATCCTCAATGTGTTTTATACTGGACACACTTCATTCTTGAAACCACCATTAACAAAATGGAGAACTGAAAATCAGCTCAATGACGTTGTGTATGTGTGAAATATTCCCGCTACGACGTAAAGCACTAATTCATTAATTCTACTAAAGATTGGGCAGATTGCAGTCCTTGGATAATAATACAAAGCTGAACTCATAGGCTTTTTGAATGCAAAACAACCCAGAATAGGTAGAAATCTTGTCTCTTGCTCTCTCTCTCTCTCTCTCTCTCTCTCTGTAACATGCCATATGTATTTTGTACCATTTGAAAACCATTCGAGTTCTCCGCCAATCCAGATTTATTTTAGCACTGGTTGGTTTTGACTGATTGCAGTCATTATGTATTAAATAGTAAAAAGTTGACAGACTAAATTATACTTGGACATCTGCCAAAGTAGACTACTTACTGTGAAGATGAAGACATATGCAGACATACAGTAATTCTCCTATTAATTTAAACAGCAAAATATAATATGTTCTTTTAGCTTTCAAATTGTTAAATACATACCAGCAATCGAAAGTATCACTGTTGGTATTTTTATGGAGAAACAAATAATAATATAGGTTTTAATTATTAATTTTCATATAACAGATTATAGGTTTTAATTATTAATTTTCATATAGTACGCACAATTCTTATTATTACACTGTGCCATTGATATAACTACCATCAATGTTCCGCGTATTCATAAAAAACGCGTATTCATAAAATCAGCTCAATGACGTTGCGTATGGGTGAAATATTCCCGCTACGACGTAAAGCACTAATTAATTAATTCTACTAAAGATTGGGCAGATTGCAGTCCTTGGATAATAACACAAAGAAATTTAATTTGTATTGGGAAAGAAGAAAAATTGTGTTAATATAATTATTTTAAAATAGAAAATAGGAAAATCGAAAAAAACATTTAACCATATTGGGTGTGTTTGTATTTTTAGGGTAGAAAATAAATTATTTTTCGTGATTAATGAGAGGGTTTGAAGTAATAGGAGTTTTACAGCACTTGCTGTTCAGAGGAAGGCACATCCAGATATACCATCTGCCTAAGCTAAATGTAAACATTAATTCCAGCAGCTATCTCCATCTTAATTAACAGTTTCCCCAGTAAACAAACACGCGCACACGTTACTAAAATACAGATCAGTGCCGTTATTCGGATATAGGTTTTCTCAATGTATGTCTGTAATGTCAAATATTATCTTAAATAATAATGTATGCATATTATTGAATTTTTTTAATTTCATGTTCATATTTTTAGGGTTGGATATATATCATTTTTAGTGATAAAATCACATTTCACATCAGTTCTTTCCTGACCTGCAAGCCAGGTAGTGGCAGACATACCATCTCAAAGCCATCTGCAGTCTCAAAATGAGAACATTAGATAATTAATTGACATACATTTGTATGTCTATGATAACGTACAAAATACATCTATTTCACAACAGGCATGGCCTATATACATGATATATATTAGTATAGCTCTACCATGGCCTACAAGCCAAATTCTGGCAGATATACCAGCTGCAAGCCAGATGAAGTCTCTGTTTATGAACTGACTGGAAATGCCAGGATACAAGCATCCATTTGCCCCTGGTTAACATGCCATGACAATATTGTTATTATATCCCAGTAACATGATGATAAGTGCTTGTTTATTCTGCCATTTCCACTGACAGGGTAACATTGTTGTAAAGAGTGACAATGTGTTGCTGGCCGATCCTTAGTACAGTGTTTGTCAGGCTCCAGTGTTTGTCAGGCTCCAGCGTTTAGCATCATCATTGGACACCAACATACACAGCTTAACAATAAATGTTTCTCGTTCCTAAACACGTTTCATATTTTGGTAAAAAAAATCGCGGTAAAGAAAATCGCTGTATTTGTTTTAATGTATTTTGGTTGTTTATGCCCAGCATTGTTTAACCCTCCTGTACATATATCCTTCTTAACCCTCTCCCTGCTGTTATAGACAAAGACACTGTTCTTTTAAATTATTTCTGGTTGCATCCAGTATTGAAAGAGTTAAAGGTCGGTGGAGAAATATTAGACGTTTTATTTTGGAGTTTATTCATGTTTGGTCTGCCACAGTTTGGCGCCAGGAATTGGGAAGCCATGTTTTTTTCTGACTAATGGTTTTTATCAGGGCATTGGTGACCTTGTTAGAGGTCATTGACTTTAGTGCCACTTGGCAGGCATTATCTGGGACAGAGAACATAGCCACCTGATTGGTCAATGTACACTAAAAAAAGAAAATACCACATGCTATATTAGATTGACAATGAATAAATTTGTGATGTTTGAATTTAATATCAGATATCCATGTGCATCTTCCATTTGATTTTATTTATGTATTTTGTGGGGATAATTCTTTAACCTACAAAACATTGGTTTCAACAAATTGTCACCATCAGAAAATGGTCAGATATATTCAATAGAACCTAATAATTGTTACTATTTTGTGAAACATCACAAAATTATCTACATAATATTAGTATTTGTCACAGATTTCCTATTATGACCCAATTCTACTTCTACACATTTAACCTTCTCCTTGTTGAAGGCAACCAGAGATGCCCTAAAGAGTTGTGCCTGTGCCTAATCCAGCAGGGATAGGGTTAATAGGACGAATTCTTAAATGTTTACACTCCTTTCAAACTTGCCAACCCATTATTCCTTTTGGTGCACACGAGAACATTTTAATTCCTTCTTTAGTGAAGTTTATGGATGTTCCTTGTTCATCCATTTCCCAATGTCGCATTTGAGCAGTTATTCTAGATATTTGCACTATATAAATATGTAAAGTAATACAGGAGCCGCCAGTTCTACAAGTGCTCTTGTTTTGTTTGCAGGTTATGCCTACAGTCACGTGCCATACCCTATAAATGCCCCTCTACCCATTAGTTCGTCCACGCTAGAGGGCCGGTACCATTGGCCGCCATCCAGCCCATTTCATCAGCCCGGGTGAGTCCTCATTGAGGAATAGTCGCTTAGTCAAACTTTAAATATTTTCAAAGAAACTTAAATCCTCTGCAACATTCAACGCCATGGAATGTTGCAGGTTTCCTCCTGCCCTAAATTGACAATCCGTGATGTATGTAAACCCTGTAGCGCTGAATGTTGCAGTAAATCTGCAAACTGAGCATTCTATCAATACCCGGGACAGGATTTGAACTTGGGAATTTTGTCTCCGAAGTCGAAACATTCTACCACTGCGCTACCACCTGTACCTGGTCTCTTTGAGAAACAGTACCCCATTTCCCAAATTCACTCCTTTCATAAAAACTATATATAAATACAAGTTGAGTTAGCTACGGGTGTTGTGGGTTCCTCCTGCCCTAAAACTGACAAGCCAACTGAAAGAATCTTGAAAGCGGCTGTAAACCTCAATTTAATAAAAACATTTTCTTTTAAAGTAAATGTGTTCAGATCAAAACTATAATGTCCAATTTACCTTTGTCTTGCCAGAGTGATCTCCCCTAGTAGACTCCATGCAGCCAGTCCAGCCCTCTCAGATCATAACTATAATGTCCAATTTACCTTTGTCTTGCCAGAGTGATCTCCCCTAGTAGACTCCATGCAGCCAACCCAGCCCTCTCAGATCATAATTATAATGTCCAATTTACCTTTGTCTTGCCAGAGTGATCTCCCCTAGTAGACTCCATGCAGCCAGTCCAGCCTTCTCGGACATCTCTCTGCTTAGCATGCGGAGTCCTTACATGAGTGGAGAGCCTGTGACACACCTGGCATCACGGATACATTGGGAACAGCTGCAACGGAACTTCTATCAGAGTCCATTCGGAGGACGCAGGTTCAGCCCCTCTAGTCTACCAGGTATAATAATAATAAATAATACTGTAAACACTTATATTGTTACCCTACATTATTGCACTCGGCAATGGATCAATATGCACTCATTTCATATGTCGACATCGGCCCAGTGGTTTTCAGAATTCAGGCATACCTTTACGATGATAAGTGAAAGAATCTTGAAAGCCACTCTAAACCCTAATTTATACCCCCCCCAAAAAAAGAAGAAAAAATAATTAATTAAAAATGATTGAGAATGTTGAGATTATATGTCATAACACTTTTTAGAATCTTTAAAAAAGTTTATAAATTTTCTCGAAATACTTCAATATAGTTGTTAAAAGTCCAACAGCTTCCAAAGACACATCGATATCATTGATATATTGATAAACTTACTTCAATAAAGGTGTTAAAAGACCATTTATGAAATTTTCACAGACATGATAATTTGGTAGACAATATGTCACAAAACCAATGAAATTATTAATTTAGTTTTTTTAACATCACTTTCTGGAATTGGCACAAACATGATAATTTAGTAAACAATTTGGTAGACAATTTGGCACAAAACCAATTTAAATTTTAAAAAGAAAAATTTAAAAAGTAAACAAACAATTTAAAGATATTTGTATACCAATGTCTTCCTCCTCTTCCTCCCCCAGGCCTTCCTCTACCAGGCCCTGGGGCCTACGGTGACTACCCCACCCCCACCTTCAGCCAGCGCAGCATCTTCTCAGACATCCCTCCCACTCCGGGGAGTGGCAGCATCACACTCCCAGGCTCCCTAGAGAGTGAGTGCCGCCAACAACTTCCAAAGACACATCGATATCATTCATATTTCACCGTTTTATACCATCTTTATTTAACTATTCTCTCATGTAATTGTTTTACAAATGGCAAAAACAGCTTCAAGAATGGCATCGATATAATTTGTATTTCATAATTTGTGGATGGAATTGTTTTAATTTGCAACAATTGACACAAATAGCTTCAAGAAAGGCATGTTTATCACTATTTTGGGATGTAATTGTATGGTATTACTTTTGCAACTAACAAATATATTAGTCTGTGTCACACCTTGTTCTCACCAAAATACTAGTCAAGAGTACTGGAGAACAGGGTAAAGAATTTCATGGGCTCCTTTCATATAAATATAATACCAATCAATATAAGTTATATATTATTGATTTACTTTAACCCTGAGACTATGGAGAGTCTACAAATAGATGTAAGGACAATATTGCTATGTGTTAATTTCTTTGAATACATAATATAGGACATTGTAAAACAGATTACTTACAATGGAAATGATCTGAACAAATACTATTTCACTTTTTGTTCATAATAGAAATTATCATTATTATTATTATTATTATTATTATTATCATCATTATCATTATTATTAGTATCATTATTATTATCATTATCATTATTATTATTATTATTAGTAGTAGTAGTAGTATTATCATTATTATTATTATCATCATTATTAGTATCATTATCATTATCATTATCATTAGTATTAGTCTCATTATTATTATTATTATCATTATTATTATCTGTAATTATTATTATCATTATTATTGTTATTATTATTATTATTATCATCATTATTAGTATTATTATTGTTACTTTTACTATTACTATAGAACATTGCAATTAATACCAATAGCAATGTTCTAAAAAACATACTATTTCCCTGTCCACTCAGGTTCTCGTTTGACGAGTCCGCGGCCCAGTATTCAGGGAGGGAAGAGTCGTAAGCGAGCCTTATCACATTCCCCGATCTCCGACTATCTCGACATTCAGAGTCTGACCCGGAGCTCGGAGGGGTCACTTCAGCTGACCCCCTTCCTCCACCACAACTCACGTAGTTCTAGCGCCGCTAGTGGCTCCTATGGACATTTGTCTGCTGGTAAGTAGCATCTTTAATATTATTATTATTATTATTATGACCGGTTACTCGGCAGAGGATGGTTTAGATTTTTATATAATTAATTTTTCACAATTTTTGGATGTAATAGTTTTACAAGTTGTTGGGAAGATAGCTTTTACCATTTAAATTGGTAAGTCATTCAAAGTTTGATAAATGGTAACTATTTAATGTTTTTTGTTGTTGTTTTTGTTTTTTGTGTGTATGCAAATGATGCTGCTGCAATCATTGGTAGATTGTGCTATGTCATTATAGATCAATGACGCTAACAAATTCATCAACTTTGGTAACCTTTGTAGAAAGCCAAAAACTGAAATAGTTGCTATCTATTGATCTTGATGCAATTGAACACGATTATGTCAATAGTAGATCCATTGATAACACATCGCAATCAGTCAGTAACGCAAATCTACAGACTCTGTTTAGCAGATACAATGGTGACTCCATTGACAGTGTAACTAGGCAATGGCACAAATGGCACAAATCTAGCGATGGCTCCATGACATTCTGTATGTAACTGATGCAGCATGATGCTTTACTTCCTGGTTTTACTTTTCAGCATCCTTTGGGGCTGCCAGCCCTGCCCATCACCAGATGCCACACAATCCATATCTACGTCACAACAGCCTGCCTGGCTCCCCCTTCTTCTATCCGTCCATGCCCCCCATGGTGGGACGTGTCCCCCTGCCCGGCCACACCATCCTCCCACCCACATCGCAACATCTCATACCGCAATCCAAGTTTGACCCACAGGTGGGGTGCCAATGTTGTCCATCAACTGAACCCATTGTTTCATGAAATTTGAAACGTCCCCCGAGGACGGTAATGTGAAATTTAGTCATATTTTATCGAGTGCACATCAGGGAAAGATTGGTTAAAACTATAGTAGAATATCCATTAAGAATATGAATTCACAAAGACTTCACTTAAGAAGGTTCTCTGTTGCTTCTTCATAGATGGTGACGGTTGGGACATAATTATTAGTACTGATCGTCTCCCGTAGATTCCGACCAAATGCTGCCTTCCATATATCCCTAATATCCAGTCTAAGAATATAGATACTGTTACTACTGACCTCGAATCAACTAGTTAACTGGATTCCAACCGATTGCCATAATATATGTCTTCTGTGGCCTCAGATCTAAAGATACTGAAAATTTCACATCTATTCAGGTATGATAACTATTTATTCTGATTATCTCCCCTAGATTCCGACCAAATGATATATTTATAATAATGCTATAAAATGTCTTCTGTTCTGTTGCAGTCTCAGATCTCAAGTATAGCAAGAGATGCAGGAAGCAGCGTTGTCAGCAGTACAGTAGATCCATCCTTGGAAGCCAGAAAATCAAAAATCAAGAAGGAAATTGATTATCAACATGGTAAGTAGCGGTTTGGGCTTTTGTTTAGTTATCGATACTGGTTATTTCCCCTTGATTCAGACCAAATGCTATAATCCAGTGTTCTGCTACAGATGGTAAATAGCTACATTTTGACAATGTCCAAATAGTTTCAGGTATTTAAATCACAATTTAAAAAGTAAATACAAATTTTAAGGAATCATATTTTATCAGTTAAGCCATAGTTATTTGATTCCTTGGTTTATAGATCTTCCAACCCGATTTTTTTCATTTTGTTTTATTATATTCTGCCGACAGTGCACCCATCTTTACAAAATTGTAATAATACATGGTAACAGAACAAGCCCCCCTGACCCAAAATAATCCCACACAAATCTGTAAACCAGGGAATCAAATAAGTATGGCCTTAGTAGGTTCACATTTGAATAGTATGTATTCCTCGGTTGATTTTCTCTCCTCTGTTACAGAAGAGTTGTGCGAGGATGACGATGACCAGCGTGAGGGGCTACACAAAGATGGACACATCCCTCAAGAGGGAGAGCCGGACTTCATCGAGACCAACTGTCATTGGGTTGACTGTTGTCGAGAATATGAAACTCAGGACGAATTAGTGAAAGTACGTGTCAATGATGTTCCAATCACAACCTTGTAGTATCGATATTAAGTACATGTTGGTTCGTAAATTGTAAATAAATTGTAAATAAATTGTAAGTAAATAAATTGTAAATAAATTGTAAATAAATTGTAAGTAAATAAATTGTAAATAAATTGTAAGTAAATAAATTATATCTGATATTTATTTGAAAGCAGCCTAGGATGATTCGGTAAGACAAAGTTGTAATTCAATGTTTGTTGTTGTTTACTCTCCACATAGATTTATTTAATTTTTCCTGTTTTCATTTTATATTGTTCAAGTTCTTTGACAGTTTATTGTGTTGCATACTGCTGTCTTTAAGCCAATAGAAATTTTATTTCAACATATGTTATTGACATGTAATCAATAGGATTCCTTAAAAATAGAAATTCAAGGGTATCAGTTAAACATACAACTCTCTAATGTTTTCATAAATATGGATATCATTCATTCAAAAGTTCCAAGATTAATTTGCAGAAATTACAAATATAAATATATTTTAATAATACTTAATGCTTGTGCCAGGTATACTACTCCTCCCAGCAGGGTTTAATCACATGATAGTTAATGATTGTCATGATTGTGCCAGGTATATTGCCCTCCTCCCTGCAGGGATTAATCACATGATAGTTAATGATTGTCACGATTGTGCCAGGTATATTGACCTCCTCCCTGCAGGGATTAATCACATGATAGTTAATGATTGTCATGATTGTGCCAGGTATATTGACCTCCTCCCTGCAGGGTTTAATCACATGATAGTTAAAGATTGTCATGATTGTGCCAGGTATACCAACCTCCTCCCTGCAGGGGTTAATTACAATCGCGGTTCCTTAGGGCATCTGTTTTTGCCTGCAGTAGGACGAGTGTTAAATTAAAATGTCCACCGGCGTACTTTCAGCATATCAACCAGGACCACATACAGGCCAACAAGAAGTCATTCGTGTGCCGGTGGAACGAGTGTTCACGCGAGGAGAAACCGTTCAAGGCCCAATACATGCTGGTTGTTCACATGCGTCGACACACTGGGGAGAAGCCACATAGATGTACAGTAAGTGTATTGTAGTGTTCCAGGGGAGAAGCCACATAGATGTACAGTAAGTGTATTGTAGTGTTCCAGGGGAGAAGCCACATAGATGTATAGTAAGTGTATTGTAGTGTTCCAGGGGAGAAGCCACATAGATACACAGGAAGTATATTGTAGTGTTCCAGTAATGTAACTCTTAGAGATGAACCATGTCATATACCACAGATGGATTCACAGATGGCAAACAGGGCTGTACTACAAATGGTAACTTACTCCATATTGTACCCCAGATGATATTCCTGATGGTACTGACGATATTAGTCCAGATGGTACCTAATATGATATTGCAAATATTACTCAAGATAGTATTGCAGATGGTACCCCAGATGGTACTTCAGTAAATATCATACATTTTCCATCAACATTGATTAAATAAATATTTTACCCAAAACTAAAAATTATGTTTTATATGGGGAGGGGGGAGAACATATTACCATTCCATATTTGGATCAAGGGTAGCTCACCCAGATGTATCGTCTAGCGTGATGTCTCACTCGGTACACAAAGCTACACCACACCCTGACCAGGCTAACTGATCCAGCCCAGCAATGTGTAAGTGGCCACATATGTTGCTGAAAACACATCATGGAAACACCAGGAAAAACACGTTCGGGAGGGCAGAGGGAGGGGGGAGTGGAGAGGTGCAGCTGTCCAACAACAAATTGTCATAATGTTCTGAACCCTCGTTTCACATTACATCATAAATAGACCGATATCTTCAAATTATATCCATCGGTGCATCAAGTTCCATGTGGAAAAAAACTACCAGATAAAAATATTTTCTTGATGTGGTCAAAAATCTCCTGGGTTACCGTGTCTTGATTAAGAAAAAATATAATTTATATAACGGTGATATTTGTTTGCAACAAAGGAAACTGAACAAACAATGATTAATCGCTCACTAATTAAATGAAACATCTCACACAAATTGCTATAAAAAAAATATTTAAAAAAAACAATCCCATCTAACATTTACGATGATCTATTGACCTGTGTTGGTTTTAAATTAAAACCGTGATTATATTTAGTTTGAAACAAATTGAATTCCCATTGACAAAATTAATCATTATCGATTCATCTACGGGGGACCTCTTCTCTTCAGATTCTTGGCTTCAATACCCGACAGATTGCCCAACATATGGTCAAGGGGACATAACTCTTGTAAGGGTTTTTATTGATTTCTGAAGGTTCTTTGTTGTGTATCTGGGTCTTTAATAAAGGAAATCTCAGTGACTCCTCCGACACTGATATGGGATGTCAGATATTTTGTCAATCGCTGGGAGCTCTTTGTATCGAGTGCAAGCAGATAATCCTAACTGTGCATCGAATTTGTGAGAGATGCCGTTATACGAGATGTAAATCATGGAGGGTGATAATGCCTCCGAAACACTATGGTCACGGTAAGCAGTGTTTGTACATCTCATTCACAATCGCGGTATTGTTTCTTTAATAATTATGTTGTTGTTAAAGGCGGTGTAAAAACCACATAATTAATTTACACTTGACAGTAATGAGTCATTGGATTGACAGTCCGAAACTGGTGGAATATTGTTCTGGTTGGAAGAATATTTGGAAAAATGTTAAATGTTCCTGATATTGAAGTTAAATATAATAATGGTATTGCTTAATTTTGCTGTACTTAAAATTTTTTAATGAATTTGCATTTAGTCTGTGAATATTCTATAAAATTTACATTTTATCAGAAAACAAACTATGCTTTGGTTGTTACAAAAATATAATGGTAACAATTAAATTATAAGAAATAATAATCTAGAATATGTGAAAATGTAATTGTACAAAGTGTGTCCCTATGCAAGGGTATTTCCCATTTGGTTTTTCTTCTTTGAAGTCTAATCTTTTAGGAATAGTGTGAGAATAGCATCAGCACGTGTACATTGAACCTTTTTGCCTTTTCCTTTTGGATTTTGCCCCTCTAAATCAAATAATACTTACTCACAATATTTAGTGATAGCTATATACAAATATTTTAATTTATACAATTTTTTTTTTATTAATAGTGCTAAAGTTTTTATTCTTTAATTTGGGTTAGGTCATACAAAATGTTTTGTTTGTCATTCCATAATCTACCAAATAGGGGTGTAAATGCATTTCATGCCAAATAATAACATCGATTTAAAAAAAATTAAAAAAATTGGCCCAGGCACTTTATCCCACTTTTCCCTCATTTTCAGTTTGAGGGGTGTGCTAAAGCCTATTCCCGCCTGGAGAACCTGAAGACACACCTGCGGTCCCATACGGGGGAGAAACCATACATGTGCGAATTCCCAGGATGCACCAAGGCATTCAGCAACGCCTCAGACAGGGCCAAACACCAGAACAGGACCCACTCCAACGCTGTGAGTAGAGAAAGTCATTTATAAAGAAGAATGTGTTACTGTAATGCTCCTATTAATTTAAACAGGAATTTATTTATTTTTAATTAGCTGTTTGAATTAGTATAAAAATATAATGGGAGTGGAACATATAGACCTATTAGAAAAATACAAAAATAGAAAAGTATCACTATATTATAAAATTTCATGAATTACGTGTGTATATTTAAGTGTACACCTCCTGGCACAATTTGGAGAAAAGTAAGTGTTCAAATAATTAGAAATTGACCATTTAACCAAAATAGGAATCTTTTGTATTTTTAGGATTAAAACCAAATTATTTAACAAATTGGTATTTTTATGGTTTACAATCCTTGATAAATATCAGGTAAGATTCAATGTGAACTGGGTACAATACAACAATAATAATAATAATAATAATAATAATAATAATAATAATGTGGACATTTATATAATGCCAAACTCTGCACCATAAAGGTATGCTCATAGTGCTTACAAATGTTTAGTGTTGCTCTACTTGGTTTTTCCAGAAACCCTACGTCTGCAAGGCGATTGGTTGCACCAAGAGATACACTGACCCCAGCTCCCTGAGGAAGCATGTAAAGACAGTTCACGGACCTGAGTTTTACGCCAACAAGAAACACAAAGGAGAGCTGCTCAGTGGCTGTAACCTCAAGAAGGAAGAACCCGATGACGTAAGTACATTTCGTAATGTTGTTTCTGATACTGTCGCGATCCGTCTCTAGAATGAGCATTGGTAGTCCCCAACATGGAGGCAACCAATGGTGCCAGAAAAGCATGGAGAGGATTAAAATCACTTGCCAGATTAACAGTATGCAGTCGACCCCTGTTTATCCGGATGGTTGCATTCCTGGAAAAATCCTGAATTTCTGGATTTCTGAATTTAGCAAGAGTTGCCACCCTACTCTTCATTTATCACACACAATGATCCATGGCGTACAACACATATATTATCATACATGTGTTTGCAATTCCTTGATGTTAACTCAGTTTTTAATCCAATCGAACTGACACTGATTATGTGTATTTGCATTAATTAATTAATGTGAAGTAAACAAGTTATTGTTGTAAGAATACTGTCTCTCTATCGGCCTTTGTGCTGTTACTCAGAACAGTTACTCAGAAGTCAAATGTAAGTCTGATTGTATGAACCACTTATATCACTGCAATAGTTGTTGCGCAAACATATTCTCAAGTATTGTAGCAATAAAAGTGTTTCATGCAATGGATTTGCATTTGTAGCGGGTTCCGAAATTTTGAATTACAATAAATTGTAGCTACAACTGTTCTGTGCAATGGGCACCTGATCCCATTTGAGCCCTTCCTAACTTAGTAAACAAACAGTCTACTATAGCAGTTGAAATTTTCTTATGATATGAACTTTCACAAAATTTATCGTCGGGGAAATCTGAACATAAATTGTACTTAATTTGTCTATTTGGTTCCTGGAATTATCCGACTGTAAACAGAAACCAAATTTCCTGTTATAAACCAAATTTCTTGTTATAAACCAAATTTCCTGTTATAAACCAAATTTCTTGTTATAAACCAAATTTCCTGTTATAAACCAAATTTCCTGTTGCATGTTGCAGGACAAGAAGGATGACGACCAGTGTAAGAAAATGGAGGAGTGTCTCATGGTGACGTCGCTACATGCCACATCCACCGGCGACAGGAGGAAGTCACAGGTAATGCAGTGGTTAGATTGTCTGACATCAAAGCCGAAGGCCATGAGTTCGAACCCACCCCAGGACCAATGTTTGTGAAAGTTACCTTCTGATGTCACTGGGATAGAAGGCACTGTCTTTATGTCCTTGGTTTGTCAGTACCAATCGAGGCTTGCAGGTATACTGCAACACATGTGCTAATGGGTGTTGTAGATTTAATACTGCCATAAGTTGAGGTTGAGAAATTTGACAGAAATAATCTTGAAAGGTGTTCTAAACGTAAAGTCAAACAAATAGATTGAGGTTTTTTTTATAATGAATTTATTATTTTTGGTTATAATTAAATTAAATTAAATTAAAATTTAAATAATAATAATAATAATAATAATAATAATTTTAAATTGATTCATTTAATGCTTTACATTCCTATGGGAATATTTCACACATAAACAACACTAATTTTTAAAACTAGATTGTGGTATAAATTCAAGTTAATACAAGTTTTCCATCTTTCTATCACTGTCACAAATTAACACAATATGTCGCTGAATTTAACACCACACTTTCACATCTGAGAACAAGCTCCATTGTAACTACCAAGTATAGCTTTGTCTCCGTCCAGCTTGTGTAACTACATTATCCTCTTGGACTTTTCCAGGACAATGTTGGATCCTCCGTGTCTCAGAACCACCTGTCCCCACAGAGCAGTCCCGAGGTGAATGTAACCAGCAACACGCAGTCAGACAGCATCGAGGAGCACGTGAGTGTGGGAGGAACACGGTTGTCCACGTCGACCGGGAACCACGAAAGCATCTCCCTGGAGGAGGAGGTGGATATTCCGGAACCCGAGGAGGGCGAGGTGCGTTGTTGTTGATGTTGATGTTGTTGCTTTTGCTGGAGGAACGCCAGGATATCAGATATCAGTGTTAATGGCCATTGATGCCGAGATTAATATCCGGTTGAGGTTGAGATTAATACCAGTTGATGTCGAAGTTAATACCAGTTGTTGTCGAGATTAATATGGGTTGATGTTTAGATTAATACCAGTTGATGTTGATATTAATACCAGTTGATGTTGATATTAATGCCAGTTGATGTCTAGATTAATTAATACCATTTATATCAAGATTAATACCAGTTTTTGTCGAGATTAATATGGGTTGATGTCAAAATGAATATGGTTTGATGTTGAGATTAATATGGGTTGATATTGAGATTAATTCCAGTTGATGTCATGATTAATACTTGTTAGGAGCTGTGGTAGATTGTTGGATTTAGGAGTAGAACATCCTAAATTTGGACATGGCATCAATGTTAAATAATCCTGGAAACTGTTCTTAGCCCCCCCCCCCCCCCCCCCATTAACAATTATGTAATAATACTCAAGTATATTTGTAAATAATTTCTACAATGGCATTAATGAACAATTGTTTCAGATTCACGGTGGTTCTGAATCGTTGTTAGTCCGACGGAACCAGACAAATTCCAACCAAGTGATGCAGAACAGGATGAAAGGTCGCATCAACCCCAAGAACAACACCCTGTCCATCTACAACCAGTTGCCTCCTATCAGCCCAAGTGAGTGCCACAGCCTGATGATATCTCTCCTAGTTACGCTGTAGTATACCATGTAGTAGATTATAGTCTGTCAGTACCAGCCGGTGCTTGCAAGTTTACTGCAACATTCAGCTGTATGGATGTTGTGGGTTTCCTCCTACCCTAAAACTGACAAGCCATGATATAAGTGAAAGAATTTTAAAATTGGCTCTATGCCCTAATTAAGAATTAATTTAATATTTAAAAAATAAAAAATATTTAATATATAGTCAAATATAGTAGACTGTGATTTTAACTCTCAGAGTGTGTACACATAGAGCACAGACTGGTCATCTGGTTATATGTAACCAGGACATCTGTTCAGATCGCCATTAAGTTGGCTGTTCATGAAGACTTCACAAATAAATACCAATTAAATATAAAATTTAAATTAAGAAAGAATGGTTTACTGTTCTATGTATGGATTCTACAATATATATAGTTTATCTATAGTTTGGCATGAAATTGTATTCTATTTGTAATTCCATAAAAGTCGCTGGATATGGGTGAAATATTCTTGCTGTGACGTAAAGCACCAATTCATTCAGTCAATCAAATCATTCCCTAAAGTATTGACTGAGATAATCTACCAAATATGGGTGTCGATGCATGTCATACCAAACTGTATACAAGACAGATCACTAGTCTATTGCATTGTAAACACTTCTTAACACATTCATTTTAAAAACCCTCTTGTTCTAGGGTATGGCGTCGTGTATATGTGAAAGATTCCCGCCGCAATGTAGAACAATAACTCACTCACTCTAGGTCATAGGTCATGTAAATGTTTAATTATTGAGAGCATTATCCAGCATAGGCGAGATTGAGTGTTCTTGGAAAAATTCAAAACGATATTTATGCAAAAATAGTATTGATAGATTTATTACAAGTTCTATAGATTTATTACAAGTTCTATAGATTTATTACAAGTTCTATAGATTTAGTACAGATTCATTACAAGTTCTATAGATTTATTACAAGTTCTATAGATTTATTACAGATTCATTACAAGTTCTATAGATTTATTACAAGTTCTATAGATTTATTACAAGTTCTATATTCAATTCCAGATGGCAGACATTGCAACAGTACTGAGAGCAAGATGACCTCGATAAAGACAAGCCCACCTCACAAACGAATCACCGATTTGGCCGGTGAGTTTTCAAGTGAGTAACCTTTTCTAATTTATTTTCTTATTTTTAGTACAGTGAACCCCCGACATAACGCCCTTCATTACATCGCGCATTCGGTTAAACCGCTCCGTCATACGTGGACCCCATATTTTACTCTAAAATATTGAGCTGGCTGACGTGCGTGGTAACAAAAAATGGGTCTAGCTGAAAATCTTTTAATTCTGGAATTCGCTGCAAGAGAATGTTTCATAGCACAAACAATCAATGTGAAAACACCATGCAATAAAGATGTATTAAAGTGTACTATAGGTACTACATACGTGTCAATCTAAAGAATATCACTCGGATATGGCGATCAGCGTCTATCAGCAGTAGCAGACGATGGACTAGTTCCTTGCCAATGTTACACAAGACATCATGCGTAGCATAGGCATGGGACCAGTTCTTACCTCAACGTCTCTAATTACACCAAAGAGTTCCAAAATGCCGCTTCTCACCCCGGAAAAAAAAAACGTGTTGGGTACAAAAACACACTCAACTGTAAACTCGACTTCCAGTACTATAGTATGCACTCTCAATTTTGCGAATAATATCAGATGTATAAAAGAGAATTGAAAACATAACATTTCATATGGGCAAATGTATCAGAAGAAGAACTAAAAAAAAAATTGAAACACTATAGTCTTGACCCACCTACTATGTAGATTATATTATCTCAAGACATAGAACCTTAAAGTTCAAATTTGGGGTCAGAGAAACCAATGGTACATTTCTAAATGTTTCTCAATCATGCTCAATACCATACATTAGTATTGGTCAGTATATTTCACCATAGCTTCACTCGTACTTAAAGCAACTGTTCTCATCTACTTCTAGGTCGTACGGATCACCAGCTCAGCAACATGTACAGTGTGGGTCGTCGCGACAGCAACGGAAGCTCAGCAACGCTGAGCTCCTACATGAGCAGCATGAGGTCGGACACGAGCCCGTACCCATTCGGCAGCCAGTTCTCGAGCCGCCGCTCCAGCGAGACGTCACAGATGTCCTCCAACAGACTCAGCATCGCCAACTCCCCGTACGAGTACGACATCTCCGGGAACCTGCCGCACCACCCTCACCACCACCACCACTCCAGGAGGTCCAGCGAGAACAGCAACGTGGGCAGCGTGGGGAGCATGGCCAACATGATGCAGAAGGCTAACCTGGGTAGCCACCCGAACCTGGTGGTCCAGTCACAACAAATGCCCATCAGGAGTCCAGCCAACAAGTACTACAAGGAGAACATGGCGCGGTTCTTCGCGGCGCGGCACGAGATGGAAGGAGCCCGGACCAGCACTCCGTGCCGGACCCCTCTCCCTCACGAGATCCCGGGCCGAGAGGTCCGTCGAGCCAGCGATCCAGTCCGGACCGTGGACCACAACTTCCGGGACCTGAAGCGGCTGCAGCGGTACCATAGCCTGAATGTAGTGAAGATCCTCCCGGTGCCTCCCAGCATGAAGAGCCTGCAGGGGAAGAACTGCGGCTCCAACAACACCTTCCACTCCTCCCGCAGCAGCATCGCCACCGACTACAGCGTGGCAGAGGATGCAGAGTTCGCCTCGCCCGAGAACTCCATGGATACGTACAACGAGCAGACCCTGGAGGAGAAGATGGTCGAAGACAACATGGAAATGATCATCCCCGACGACATGCAGCGGTTCCTCAACGAGCGGTACTCCGGGTACGACCCGCATCCACCCGACCCCGACCAGACCCAAAAGGTCCCTGGCGGGGTTGGTCTGCAGGCTCCAAACAACCACAGTCCCAACAACCAATACTCAAACCAGCAGCAGCAGTCCCCCGTGTCTCATCCCTATGGAAACAACAGACATGTGCAGCAGTCTGGTTTCTATGACAATCAGGGTATGCATCCTGGCATGGTGTGTGGGAGTGGCAGCGGTGGCCAGCAGTACAACAGTCAGTGTGGTGGCGGTGGTAGTGGTCCTGGCGTGATGTCACCCAACATGCAACAGGGTTGGAACCAGGGTCAGAACTTTAACGGCGGACCCGAAATGCAGAATATGCAAATGAGAAATATGCAAATGCAGCAACAGTTGCCTGGCAGCCAGATGTCACCACAAGGCATGCAGATGCAGATGCAGATGAATCAGCACATGTCTCAGCAGGCGGGTATGCAGAGTGGCATGAGCACGATCCCCGAGAACGACCCGTCCCAGGGCAGGGCGGGTAACGGTAGCGGTAACAATGGCCAGGGTAGCATGAACCCGTGGCCGGGCATGATGAACCCGGGTCAAGGTCAGGGAATGATGGCGCCGCAGATGTACGCACCAGCACCTCCGAACATGTCCAAGATGCAGATGCAGATGAACATGGGTCAGAGGTCCAAACACGAGAGAGCTAGTCCTCAAGTCCAGGTGCCACACATCAGTCAGTCTCAGATACCACCCAACGCCAAAGCTGCTCGGTACAGGCAGCAGCAGCAGCAGATGATGCTTCAGCAGCAGCAGCAACAGAATCCCGGTATGTTCAGCAACCTGCAGATGCAGCAGCAGGGCAACCTCCAGCCCCAACAGAACACGCAGCAGAACATGCAGCAGAACTTCCCCCAGCAGAAGATGTATCCTGGGGACAGCAATATAAACATTGGCATGAGCGCCAACATGGGCAACACCATGCCTCCACCTCCTGCACCTCCAGCACCTCCTAATCTTCCTACTCATCCTCATCCTCTTCCTCCTCCTTCCCAACAACCTCAGCAGCAGCAGTACAACCAGCAACCGGTGCCAAACATGTTTCCTCACCCACCACCCCCGCCACCGGGATCCAATGTCCACCCTCACCCTGGAAACTGCCGCCCCAGCTGCCAGATCCAGCACCCCCACCCTCATCCCCACGGGGCCTTCCCCAACCAGCTGGAGATGTCCCCGGGGTGCAACCAGGTCACCAGCAGCACCGACCCCTCGGAGACCACGGCGCCTCCCATAGAGGACTTCATGGACAATCTGACATCCATTTCCACTGAGAACCTCATAGACAATATCAGCTCAATATCGCAGGAGAACATCTTCAGCCCGACCGCGGGGTCGCACAGGTCAGCGTCTCAGACCTCGTCCCGAGTCCCCATCCTCAGCATGAACAACATGGTCGTCAACGACATGAGTTCTGTGCTGACCACACTGGCGGAAGAGAACAAGTATTTGAACATGAAATAATTTTTTGAGAAAAAAAAAGGATGTATGTTGACCTTGTTATAGAAAGGATGTTGGTGCATTATTTCAGACAATTTGTAAAGTTTGTTTTTTTATCTTGTTAATTTTTTTGTGTGCGCATTTATTGTGGCATTGTGGGTGCTATATTGTGCTATAGGAGCCGCCATGTTGATTTGGTGTCATATCTGCTGGACTTGGACATATCACAAGACATCATCCAGAGTATAACTCTTATGTCAATGACATATATAAATATTATATATAAATATACTTCATTCGTATATTTACCATTGTGCTATATTGGAAGCATGCACTGTTACACTTAGCAGAGAGTTCAAGTGTCTATTATTCATTTTCATCTCCCTTCTGAGATTTGGACTTCAGAAGTTCATGGTTTCTCAGAAAAATTCTCCAAGAGGTTATTGCAAAGTTTGTGCACTGATGCTATCGGCTGTTGTTCTCTATCACTGGCATAACATAAATATGTTCTTTAGAAAGGCGGGTTACAGCATCACAACTGTGAATGTATATTGTCTGTTCTTGCTTTAGAAAACAGTAATTCCTATTACAGCAAGAATCTGAGCAACAAATTATTATTCTTTAGTTAATGAATATAAAACCATTCAAAACATTGTGAGGGTTGATTTTGAAAAAAAAGAACCAACATTCTAGATGCCAAAAATGGATTGTTTATTTGAAGAAATCAATTTATAAATAAAGTGTGGTCATATTTGCATGTTATGGCATTGTACTGTTTTGAAATCAATTATGAGAAATTAGAATAAATATACAAGTATTTTGTAACATAACAATATTTTTGATATTTTAATCATACCCATATGATTAAAATGTGTTTTTGTATGATTACTTGTTACTCACTTGTTACTACATTAATATGTGAACAATTTCTTTCTTTTGTATTCAGTTTGTATAGATTTTAATTAAGACAGAAGTTCTTGGGGTTATAAGAAAACTTTGTGATAGACATTTGTGTTCCTTTTAGTATATACCTCCTATTTTAGTGGTTACATCACTTTTAAAGCATAATAAGTCTTGTTTATTTGTTTTGTTTAGAATATTTTTATTTTGTGTTTGAGAACTTTATCTTTTCTATTTGTAGTTTTCCTGGTTTCCTGATTTTAGCATTTATTGCAAATGACATTAATGAGTTTGCGGTTTGTATAAAAATGAATACAATCTCATTCAGAAAATCAATTAATTAAGTAATTAATATTCCTTTGATTTTTTTGCAGTAATAACAAAATTATTATTCTGAAAAATTTTTTTTTTTTAATTTCAGGGATAATTTTGAGCCAATTAGTTAGTTAGCTAACTAATTGGCTCAAAATTATCCATGAAAAAAAAATCAGAATATTAATTTGGTTATTACTGCATACAATCAGTAATAACAAAATTATTATTCTGAAAAAAATATTGGATAATTGGAGTCAATATACCACTGCATAAATTTTCATAAGAATTTATACTTTGAATGTAATATTGCAATCCACTGATTCTTAATGGAAATGTATGTACTAGCATGCTCCGAATATGTCAATGTCAAACTATCTTGCATGATCTCTGACCTCTGTCATTTTGTATAGTCAGTTTTGAGTAATCTGACGAATGAATTGATTACGTCATGCCATGACGATTGTTCACGGTTCATTGATTTTATCGTTATTTTCCTGCTGTCGGTATGTAATGCTATCTTATTAGCATAGCCATCCTCTGAAACACATGGCCATTGCATACGATGACCCTTGGAAATCACTCGGCTAACCTACGGGACTTCTCACAGTCCTCTCGCCAATCTCACGGTCGCTGCCATATCAGAACTACATCTGTCACGTGATAGTCTCGTGATACCCTAGCTCGAGTATTATCAATATCTCCAATAACTGATAACATTAGTGCATGTTTTGATTAGACCATAGTATATATTTCAGTAAACTGTAAGATTTACCCGTCTGCAGATTTACCCGTGAATTACGCTATTTCACATAGATGGTTGATAATATACTAAGACAAACATAATTATATTATGGTTTCTAATTACATATAATTATTTTGAATTTAATTCTTAACTGAAATTTATCACTCTGAAATGATAAAATGTCATTGTTTACTAAAGAGTGTAAAATAGGCCCTACGTGCATTCTTCTGAGTGGTAAGGCTGATGATGACTATTCACCATTATCCTAGAATCTGGGCAAGATTACTACTCCTGTGAGTGCCGAGGATATTACTGGAGCAAAGTGGAAGTCCCGAGGTGAGCCGATTGCCTAGGCAATAATATCATCTAGAACTCCGTTCTGTAGTGAGAGCAATATTGTGATTTCTAAAAATTTACACCCATCAAAGTCTGTTCATTTAATATCGACAGGTATTTTCACACATGTCATCATTTAAGAAATATAGGCATATATTTAAATGAAAGAAGCTATCTGATTGGCTGATGTTTTAATTTGTATTCATCCGTGACACACACATATGACGATGGCACAAAGAGGTATTATTTTCCCAGAGACTTTAACTGATGCTAAGTAGTCCCTGGTCGTGGGTTTCAAGAGATGTAGCGTGGGACATGGCCTACTCTCGGAACATCCCATGTGCATGACATTACGATGATCAAAGATCCACCTTAACCCTTAATATGCTACAAGCAATAAGTGTCCGAGATTAAATATATACATTTTTGTTTCTTCTGAGTGCTCTTGGTGATAGTTTTATTTGCATAATGACTTTATATTTATGCTCACAATTAGACATAACAATTGTTTATCTATGGGTCACACTCTTACCTTTGTTATCAAAAAGTGCTTAGAAAATGCATTCCGCTTTCTAAAGTTACGTTTTGTAAAATGACATTAACTCATAATATGATGATTGAAGAAGATGTGAATATGGTTTTCGTATATTTCTGGAATTGTGTCAGACCATTAAGTTTGGATGTTGGCAATCTGGAGTTTACGAAATTCTATGATATAGAGATTGGCATTAGAACAATAGATTTATTATTGAGTCCATCCATATTTCAATATTGATGAAATATATTTATGTTTTATGAAGAAAGTGCTCACAAAACTATCTCTAAAAGTGGTTAATTGTAAAGAAATGTTTGTACAAGTTTGTGATTAACACAATTTAGTTGAGTGAGTAATTATTGTTTCATCCAGATTGAAATCTATGACTGGTTACATCCTAATAGAGAATATATTATGTGTGAACATTTTCAGAAATTTTTATAAATTTCAAGAGATATTTCCATTATTAGATGGAATGTTAAAAATGAAGAACGGTGCCAATATTACTTATGTAGTCAAAGGTAGATAACAAAAAAATACCTGAGTTGTTTCCACTTTGTTCAAAATTAAATATTTTCTTTAGAAAATAATTTATTACATGTAATACCATGTGACACTATTTTGGAAGCAATATGATTGATTACAATGCATTTATGAACCTCTGATATATCATAAAATCATTAGCTATCATAAAATTGACTTCATTGAAATCCATTTGCTCTAGATCATAATTTCTGTCTCAGATCATCCAATATCATTAAAAACTTAATTAGTGGATGTAATTCTATTAACTGGATATATGGAAAGTACAAACTTGATTCCAATCTAATAAATAAAGATATATGTAATACAATGAAATTTGTGATATATTTAATTTGCAAAATGTGCAGACATTTTTATTACACACATTCAAGAAGCAAGATTATGAAACCTTTTGAGCAATGATTTTATGCTCAAATTTTATAGGGAGATTGATGAACAAAACTTGCGTTCAGTATGAAATCGTCAGAAAAGCTTCGTAATCTCAGGACCATGTTTATGATTAAAATGAAAAATTTGATTTGTGTATATAAATTTAAAGGTTTCCTTCTATTTGATTGACCTGTGACGGATGACTCGTTCCTCTTCAAGATGCATGAGAAGATGCAAGCCTGTCATATACTGGTACTTATTAATGTGTATGTCTGCTATTAACTACACCATGTGTTCAAAGCTATTTTGTTGTTAAGTATATTATATGTATAATTATAGAAGGATATTATATAAAACTCTGGCTTCTGTCAGAGTGCACCTTTAATAGTCGAGTAATGTCGAGCCAAGCTGAAGAGAAAATGTCCACACTTATATATTGTACATTGTTGTACTATATTTTTCTAATCCCTAGAGCTGCATGTACACAGTGTCTGTCAAGTCTTGTCATGGCATTACTTGTAGAATTACCATAGAATGTAAATAAAAAAAATGCTTGTTAAAGATAAAAGTCTTTTTGTGATCATTGTGGTATCCTGAAGTGGGTATATAGTGTGTGTGTACGTGCATGTGTGTGTGTGTGTGTATGTGCGTGCATGTGTGTGTGTCTGTGTACATGCGTGTGTGTGACAAAGAATTAATATGTATTAATAGGATAGATATTTTGGATATTCAATATAATAAATAGTAAAATATAATTCGACTTCATAAGCATTCAAGGGTTTGAGAGATCGAGGTTATGTAAAAGAAAATTTGTGTGTGTAAGAATTGTTCTAGGTGTGGTCACCAGATTTCAAATCCAAATACCTTGAGTTCGAACCCATACTAGAGACTTGGCACCAATGCCCATAGAAGTTCCGTTACTGCTAGTCGGCATAGTATGCAATGTTTAAACTGTCGTAATGCAGTTATCATCATCGGTTTGTCAGTACCAGTCAGTAGTTGCAGGTTTGTACCAGTCAGTAGTTGCAGGTTTGTCAGTACCAGTCAGCAGTTGCAGGTTTGTCAGTACCAGTCAGTAGTTGCAGGTTTGTCAGTGCCAGTCAGTAGTTGCAAGTTTGTCAGTACCAGTCAGTAGTTGCAGGTTTGTCAGTACCAGTCAGTAGTTGCAGGTTTGTCAGTACCAGTCAGTAGTTGCAGGTTTGTCAGTACCAGTCAGTAGTTGCAGGTTTGTCAGTACCAGTCAGTA
>JAUTBT010042711.1:0-14000 GCA_032361225.1 Lepetodrilus schrolli | reverse complement strand
TTCATCACATGTATTGACAGTAGTACTGGGTATGTTGTTCATCACATGTATTGACAGTAGTACTGGGTATGTTGTTCATCACATGTATTGACAGTAGTACTGGGTATGTTGTTCTTCACATGTATTGACAGTAGTACTGGGTATGTTGTTCATCACATGTGTTGACAGTAGTACTGGGTATACTGCTAAAATGAGCTTTAACTATAACAGACTAGGATAGGGCACCACAATGAATTTCTCAAGTCAATCGACCATTGTTGGTATGGTGTTCTCATTAGCTATTCAAAAAGAACAGTTGCTGTTACACGCGTTATTAATAATAATTATTTTCTTTGAATTGAGGTTTAGAACTGCTTTCCAGATTCTTTCACAAATCACAGCTTGTCAGTTTTAGGGCAGGAGGAAACCGGTTCTTCACATCTGTAGCGCTGAATGTTGCAGTAAACCTGTGAGCATTGGCTGGTACTGACAGACCAAGGATATTTGTTATACAATTAGACAATCTCTTAACATTTGATGGATGCAATGACAAATTGTTTCAGATGACAATTGGCCTGACGCCATCTTTGAGTCGCACGTCTACTACATACTAATTGTAGGATGCGCTGTCTGTAGAGTGGCAATGCAATTATCATCCTTGGTCTGTCAGTACCAGCCGGTGCTCGCAGGTTTACAGCAACATTCAGTAGTGCTAAGCATGTTGTGTGGTTCCTCCTGCCCTGAACTATCAAGCCGTGATATAAGTGAAAGAATCGTATAAGCGGCTATAAACACCAATTGAAAAAAGAAACAAAACAAAAAACGACAACCAATAGTAACAGGTTGTATTTTGTTTCAGTACACAGTTCCTGTACAGTTGTGGGCAGCCCTCTATGATTGGTAATGTGAGTCCCAAGGCAATGAACGGCAGCTGCACTGAGAGACTCGCGGAATTATCCAAATCAAAGAGGAAACACCCAGAGTACGTGGAACACAGGTACGATAAAAGGTTTCAGACAGAGATGAACGTGTTCATCAATTTTCTAAAATTGTCCCTGATAAAAAGTCCATAACGTTTATAATATCGCTCCAAAGATGTCATTATTAAAATGTAGGCCAACTCTTTTTTCACTGGTAAGTTATTCCATCCAGACTAGAATAGGACACAGTGATCACAAAATGTAATCACATGTAAACAGTTCGTCTCCATTACAGTGTAAATCCCATATTCTTACTTTCCAACCATCTCATCGTGCCAACATTTCCCATCAAGTCCTCCCTTACTCTCGTGTACTCCCCAGGCCGGAGTTCTACTTGAGCTGTGGAAGAGAGAGTCCCATCTGGACAGTGGAGGGCGGGGCGAAGACGTGTGGCGAACGGCCCCACACCATGGCCCTGGCGCGACCAAAGCCCTACCCCCAAGACTTCCTCCCAGCCAGGGAGATCCAGACAGTCGTCACCCTGCCGGCACTCCATGCCAGGCCGTCGGACAGGACCGAGTCTCTGGCGTCTCCCAGGGAAAAGAACCCGGGGCCTTTCAGGAACTCACAGTGGCAGGTTGGCACACCACCTTGGTAGTTAACCTTCTTTGTGTTGTAGGCAACTACTGATGCCCCCCATAGAGCAGCGATTGTGTTTAATGCAGCTGTGTGATGGCTAAATTTAAAGAATGGCATATTTACCAAGCCTGTCAGTTCACTTTAATATAGTAATGTAAATTGTTTCTCAGATTTTAAACTGGTGATTAAAACATGGCATAGTGATTACCGTATAATAGAATATTCTAACTATTTTTTTGGCTTTGAGATGCTAATGCAAGAAAGATTTTTCTCACATTATGAGACTTATCAGTCTGCTACAACAGTAACACATATCATTGCTGTAAACCTGCATGCACCAGCTGGTACTGACGAACCAAAGATGATAACTGCACCAATTGTTAGTGCAGGCATCGATATTTTATCATGACCGCAATAGCAAGGTAACTTTCATTGGCATTGATGCTGTGCTTTTGTGATGGGTTTAAACTTAGGACTACTGGCTCTGAATTCAGACGACTTTCCCAGTGGGCTACCATTAGCGTCACCAGGACCAATGGCTCTGAATGGCTACGATCTCCCACATTGCAACAATCCATCCTTCCTACTACAAACATGTATCATATATTTTCCTTTGACAGGTAACCAAGGCCGCGATGAACTCGTCGGCTAGCGCTCGAAGTATGGAGCTGGCACGGGCCAAAGGCACGGTTGACGGCTTCCAGCTGGCCAAGGAGTCCGAGTGGCCGATCAGCCGAGCGGCGAGACGGGCAGCGCCGTCCGGCCGGATAGATGAGCTGTCACAGCCCATCGTCCGAGCATCCATGGACCACGTGCAATTCAACCCCGATGCATTCACAGTGAGAGAGTCCGCTCTTAAAGGCATAATTCCACGTCGGATTGAGGAGCTGGCTCAGGCGATACAAAGGGACTAAGCATGATAAGAGTTATCAAAGAATTAGTATGAGGAGGGAAATGCACATTCTGATTGTATCTTGATTAGCTCAATAATTAACATGTGAAATGTCACAAAGACTTTCATAAATTACAGTAACCATAAAAGTTATCTAACTTATCATTAATTAAGAATTAGAATAACACTATAGAGAAGTACATTCTGGTTGTATCTGGTTAGTTCAACAATTAACATGAGATATGTTACCAACAATTAACATGTGAAATGGCACCAACACTTTTACAAGTTACAGTAACCATAACAGTTATCTAACTTATCATTAATTAAAATTAGAATAGCTATAACATTAACAATGGTTGTATCTGGTTAGCTCAACAATTAACATGTGAAATGGCACCAACACTTTTACAATTGAAAATTTGCTGTTGTTGTAAGCAGTTATAGATATTATAAGGAACAGAATGTTTAATCATCCATGAATAATGCAAACGATCTCATTGTAACATGAAGTAATTCTTATTTTTGAAAACCATTGTTCACATACTCATCCTTTCTAAATCAGTATTATAATGAGTGTATATTTATACAAATTGTTTGTTATATGAAATTTCCACCACTATTTACTATATTATATACTATGTCTACAGTATTATATGTTCCCACCAGGATCGGTCCTCATTATACAGCGTGTATGTGGATACCACTACTTTTGTATTGTCACTATTAACATGTTAAACATATCAGTATTACTTTGCATGGACTATTAATGATTATATATTTATACAAGTATTACTACTGGTAATAAGCATTATCCTTGTATGAATGGGCTCATGTTAATAAATTATTGCTTGTTTTTTTTTTTTAAATCAATACTGTTCTACTTGTCATTGGATATTTCAATTTTCACATGACCTAAACTTTCAATGTAAACAGAGTTCAAGTATATTGTTTTACAGTGGAAGATATTGGGCACTCATTTAGATGGGTTGTCCTGCAAAGAAATTCCTCAGATACAGATGTTTTGAAAGAGTGTGTAAAAAAAACCTCCAGATCTAGAATCAAACTTGTCCCATGAATGGATGGGAATTTGGATTACAATACAAACAATGTTTGTTATACACACAATAGCTTGGCAATGTTAAATTCACACAAGCATCTACCAGACTGAGGTGATGCACACTTCATAATTGGAGTGTTTTCATATACTAGTAAATAATAGCCTTGATATGAAGGGAGCAAAAGCATGATACGGAAAAAGCCACTGTGTCAATCACATCCTGTTATCTAGCTACTTCTGAAGGAATGGTGCAACTAAAGTAACCTCAATCTTAACCAGATAATACAATTACTAAGGTTCGAGTTCTTAGTTTACCGTAGGCTTACATTGTTTTATACAGGAAGGGGGCTGGGGTGTCATGGTTATGACTACCTCTGTGGCGGCAATCTTTGGTGTCCCTCAACCACACATCAGTTGGAACAGTTACCAAGGCAACCAAATATTCCACTCATTGTCCTCTGAAAGACTTGTCCATCACAGATTCAGTTTTCAATTGGCAAGCTCAAAATGAAGACACAAAATATTACCAGATCAAAATACACTTTATTAACTTATAACAAACAATAATTCTTAATTATATTGTACAAGATATAGTATGATAGTTACATGATCCGATTTTCATTGCAAGAATTTTCAAGTATTCTTTCCAGTCAATCATGATGCACAAGTCTTTCAGAATGAACACTTTCATACGGCTGGTAAATATCAGGGCTTGACAGACAGGATTGTTTCGTCTACCTGGACAGGTATTATCCACAAGAGCCCTGATTAAAAATCCCTTTACCTACATGGCAAATAGTCTCATGCACGACATGAATATTTACACAATATGTAGGAACCATTGGTCTTGCTACTATCTTGGAATTACAGTTCAACTGACAGAATTACAAAAACCAAAGTTGGCTTTGAAGGCTTAAAGACGGTATTGAAACCACTGATACTTTTCCAGATTGAGAACCTTTGGCTTCCTAGACATTACAACTGACATTATCCAGTGCCAGAGAGATTCATGATGTATCGACAATTCTCAAAATAATATAGACAATAAAGAACATTGGTGAGAGGCAGACTAGCACTCGTTCTTCGCATTCATCTTATAACTGGCTATTTCACAATGACCCTTAAAGCGATACTCCCCTCTTTAGACCCAAATCATCCAAATCATCCAAATCATCATGTACAATTACCGCCAACATTAGCAATAGTATTAGTAACCAGGCAACAAGAAAGTGATTCCTCCAAAAGTTCAGTGAACAGAGAACCAACAAGCATTATAATGGTCCAATGGCAGACTTGATTGTTAAATAATGTAAATGGTGTCCAAAATGTTTACAAGTTGAGTCATACACATACATCATCTCGTTGGGCCATACACATGGCAGATATCATAATAGGATCACGAAGCCTGGCCACACCCATTCAATAACCAATTGTTTCTAAGGCCACGCAAAGTGCACTGTCAATCTACGTGAGTATACATCACAATACCTGTGTATACTGAGTAAGGCTGGACATTGATGTCAAGTAACTGCTGTGGTTGGTGAACTTTAGATCTCTCATCACAAGTCCATGGCACTCTCACCTTTTGACTGTAGGTATTCTTTGTACTGTTCTGATGTATTTTTGAATATGTTAATTTTTTTCTTGATCTGTTTTGGCGTTTCCTGGAAATGATTCTTTGGATCTCTTGCCATTGCCTGCAACAGGAAGTGGCATACTTGTCCTTAGCACACAATGGTTATAGTTGCTTGGTAACACTACAATATCTTGGCTAGAGAAGTATATACAGAAAAATGCCATATTTTAATATATTTAATTTTTAAAAAGCATTGGCTGGTACTGTTGGACCAAGGATGGTAACTACATTGCCACTGTACAGACAGCGCATCCCATCATGATCACCTCAGAATGGTAATTTTCGCGAACATTGGTGACAGGATTTGAACTTAGACCCTTGGGCATTGTATTATTGCGCTACCACCTGCCCCCAACATCTCATTACACTATACACAACACACAATGACACTACACTACATATTTTGAGTACTTAATTATCATATGGGGGTTCAAGATCTCTCTCTCTCTCTCTCTCTCTCTCTCTCTCTCTCTCTCTCACTCACTCACACACACACACACACACACACACACACACACATCTCTACATTCAAATCTACATAATACATACCTACATTCATATCTACGTATGTTTGTACATGTATATACCGAAGATAAAGGTAATACATCTTCTATATAACTATTGCATTTTTATCATATTTCGCATGTCAATCTTATCTCAACGGAGTATAAACAAATACCACTAAGCCTAAGTCGAATTAATTCGTTGATTAGCTGGAATGGGTGTTTCCCCCCTCACGTGTTTATCTGCGTGCACTGACTTCCCGGGATTAGTAATTATGCTATCTATAATTACTACGAGTTCTTATATAATGTTTGTGGAGGCAATTTGCTTAATGTAAACGTAACTAACACTGGAGAATGTTGACATTTTTCTTGACAAATCTTTCACAGTTGTCAAGAATGTGTAAAAACATACAAAGGGATGTTAAATTGTCACGTGTGTACATCACCACCAATGTCTTTCTTATCATTTCTCACCAAAGAAACCACTGCCGTATCTTTTAATAATATTTCTGTCTTGAATCAGTAAGTATTTTCTACACTAAATACATTGCATTATACAAGAAATTGCTACACAAGATATTCTTATTCTCATAATAGTAATCATCTGTGTTGATTGTCTTTGATGCATACACATTAATTGTTTACACGAATCTAGAAAAAAAATGTGCTTCCGTTGCTATGCATGTATCCTGACAGAAATAAATTTAAGAGACCTTCAAAAAAAATACTGAAACAATTGAAGAGTATGTTCAATAGCAAGATATCTTTGGAACTTATTGGAGAATGATGAGCAAGTGTTATTTAAAAGTTATAATAAAATTGTGTTTGTAGAAACTACTCACCTGGAGTTAGTGCAGTCGTCGTATAGAATATCAAACTCTTTGCAGGATATAAGCTTACATCTGTTCACACCTGGTTGTATGGCACCAAGTCCTCTGAGGATTCGAACCTGCTCCACATTGCAGACTATAGGAGTAATGTCCAGACGCTTCAATTTAGTATACACGGTGTGGAGACCACCAACAAGATGTTTGAGAAACAGTTCGAACGCTTGGGGGAGACATATCAGTTCTCTGCCATCCACCATGAACGCAGCGACTTTAGCACCCCGATATTCAATCAATTTACACACGTTGTTTTCCGGGTGGCATGCTACGGGAGGTGGCGAGCTGTAGGTACCCGACTTCTGAAGCTTGCTCATCAGGTTGAGGGGGTTGTGAGACATGCCATGAGTCGGGCTGGGGTGGTTACCAAGGTGGGGTAGGAGATGACTTGGGGACTCCATCGCGATCATGAGGAAAAAGCAACCCAACACGAGTGTGAAGCAACGGATTCCTCTCTCAAAGATAAATACAATTGTATTTATGCCTGCGCCGGGCCTGGATGATAAGCCACGCCCTCGTTTTACGGACTCTCCGCTTAGTGCGCAGCTCGGCTGTCAATCAACGCAACGTCATTCCTAACAGCCGGCCTATTTCCACAAATCGTAAATGTCAGATTCCCAACTGCGTCGATGCGCTTATCTTTCTTCAGTTGTTGATGGTTTATTGGATGTAGGGTTTGAACTGGTGTGAAACTTGTGATTATATGGTCAAGCTTCTAGAAGATAGGGGCTTCTTCTAAATTCGCATTATAGAAATATCGACCACTATTTTTTTCTAGATCTGCATTGCAAAGTTTTCCCAATGTGCGCCACGACCCATTGAAAAATATGTTGTCGTTTGTTGTCATTTTCACGAGTTCATTTCATCTCCTTTTGCTCCCAGACCTCAGGAAACAAGCTCGCGTTTCTTAAATTTTGTTAAGCTTTTATCAATAAATTTTTAACTCAACACCTTTCAATACCAACGTTGTCCTTGACGCTTACTGCAGCTGTTGCGCTGGTAAAATGATACCCATCAAATCGAAGAATTGGCAGCTTCTGCCTAGAATAGTTGTACATACCAAACCCACATGACACAACTTTTCCCACAGTCCGGATTTTATTTGCATGCATGAAATGACCAACCTTGTCAATTGTTAAAATGTATACACCAACCCCGTGATTTATGCGCTCGTGAAAGATTTATCTGAGAAACAATAATCAATGCATACATTGTTATGAATAGAAGAGAAGTGAAATTTAATAAATTGTAATCTTTAAAGTTAGATACCGTCAGGATGGACGTGAGTGAGTGAGTGAGTGAGTGAGATTTATTTTATAGTTGCAGCCGGAATGTTTCACTATTAAAATTCCTGCATGTGCATGATCATATTAAAGGAATTGCATACACGTATCTACTTCAAACTTAACAATATATGACGCATTAAAAGTAAGTAGAATGTTAAAATATTTAATTATGACAATTTGACGGCTCATATTTCTAGCATCAGAGAAGAACCGAGGCGACAAACGGGAGATTCAAACCATGCATGAAGTTTCATCAATTGCGGAATATGTTGAGAAGAATCGTTACAATGTAATTATGTAACCATTTACTTGTTGTCATGTTTGGTTTAAACAAACGCCTGGATGTTAGGCACTCGGCTTCATCAGCAGCTTTTGCTTGACATAGGCCATCAATGATTACTTTGGTCAAACGATAAAATTATACGTAGCGCAACACACAGCATACGTGACAAATGCGAAATTTGATGGCAGAAAACAGAATAGAAATCTGAGAATTTCTGGGTTCGTATTTCGTAATGCTGGAATTGTAATAGAAAGTATATAAATCTGTTTCCAGTTACAGCATGTCAATAAAATATGTTGAAATCGAAATCAACCTTATAATTAGTAAACTTAACATATAATGTGATACAAATTGTAGTTATAGAAGATGAAGTAAAAAGAAGGTAGTTACTTCTGTATAGTAGACGGGAATTAGATGGGATATAATTGACATAAATTATCAAAATATTTAACAAACGTGTACATTTCGTTTTCATTTCAAGGCTAAATAAAACTTTGATATTGACTTATTGGCTTAAAACACAAGTCAGGAGGAAACATATTTACGGAATCGATCTGCAAATACAGAGCTGAATTGGCTACCAAAGGGTTTGAATGTTATAAACACTACTAGCAGTTACTCCAAGCAAGCAATGCCAGCCACCTCCACCAGCTTCATCAAATTAATAACTGTTTAATCGATGATTCAGTCTACTTAACGCCACCTACAACAGATCACGCTGCTTTCATCGATTGTGCTCGGATTGTCCCGATCTCCAGATACATCACACAATACTTCGTTATTTTGTCATTTCTATTCCGAAATACCCCAAAATTACAATGCATTTTATATAATAAAACCTTCCAAAGATAGTTGGTGTAAGTCTAAATCTTGACTATTTAATTTTGATGTCAACTTGAGATATTGTAAGGTATACGAGTCGGAAGTCAAGCCGAGTTATGCCGAAGTTTTCCGAATTATTTACTAATCCTCCAGTGTTGTAAGTACTTGAATCAATTACACAAATGCACTCCTTTTAGGATGGGCATACGGTATTGCATAACCTGTCAGGAGAATAGCATAAATCCGATTTATATTTTACGCAGATAACGTAGTCGGGTAGGTTCTAGTGACACGCATGTTTGGCATTTGATTGACGGATATGATGATGGAATCAGCCGTCCATTATCACTTACACAACTGTCGATATGGTTTCAATTTGTAGTTTCCTCTGTTTCCATCACATTTTTGTTCTACGATATGGTAGGGTAGAATTACACTACAATGCAAAAGCGAACTAAAATTTCATTCAGATATGTAAAAAATATAACAATAAAATATATATATACTGGTAACTTTTAAACAATACGAAAGAAGACCTAAAACGATTGGTCCATGTATTCATATTGCCCAGTAATATGAAAGAAATATAATTATTTCTAATTATCAAATATTTACACATGTCATTTACTCTACTGTATATATGTGATCTATTTGTCGCATGCATCCGTTGCAGCTGAGTGTGTAATCGTGCATTTAAAATATCGGTCAAGAATACGAATATTTACACATCTTGCACATATATATGTCATTGTTGTAGCTAATAGCACATGTCTACGTTAGATATGACAGAGTACGAAGATATACTGTATGTAATAGGTTTACTAGTACCAGCAATATACTGTCGATTGACTATTGTAGGCAGTATCTCCAATAAAATGTATATACACTGTAATAGATTAAATATAATATCATAATATGACGTACTCCAGGTATATTGTATGTTAAATAGAGTACAGCATAATACTGCATTATGTAAGCACAATAGTGTATCCTAAATATACTGTATTTTGTAAACAAAATAGAGCATCACAGCATAAGTTGTATGTTGTAGGTAAAATATAGTACCATAATATATAGTACAGTGTAGGCATGATGTTTCCCAGTGTACTGTAGATTGTAGGTAGAATATAATACATCTGTATAGCATTATGTATATTACAGGTCTATTAGGGTATCACGAAATGCAATACATTCTAAGTAGAATAGTGTACATGTACCACAGTATTCTGGATAGTGTAGGCTGATTACCACAGTTATACGTATTTTGTAGGTAGAATAGTGAGCCATGAAATACCGTGTATTGTAGGTAGAATAGAATATGTGATAAATATAGTGTGCATTGTAGCCAAATATAGTACCATGGAATACACTATGCATTAAGAAGAATACAATATGACATAGGTCTTGGTTATTGCAGGTAAAATAGCATACCTGCGTATACTGTATGCTGTAAGCATAATAGTGTCACATTATATATTATTGCAGGAAGTATCTACACTACCCCAAGTAAAAGGATATTGGTGGTAGAACGTTCTATTCATATACTACCATATGTAAACCCAAAAATTATATATTTATTAACTTCAGTTGAATTAATTAAATACATAAACATGCATTCATTAATGAATAAATGTTAATATTACGAAATAAAATTTAAGTTTTGTATTGGATATTGGACTGAATACACAAACATACACTCACAGACACACACATATACACACAACACACATACACACACACACACACACATATATATATATATATATATATAGATATATAGTTTTATCACATAACATAGGAGTTTAGGAGTGCAATAAACCCATGCTTTAAATATTTATATTTTTCACTAGTGCAATAACACAATGTTTTTATAATTGTATTCATACGCGATATCAAAGTCTTTTTGGACCTCTTTTAGAGCATATTCTTGGGACTTAATTTGTCGAATATAAAGTTAAAAAATTTCATTCAATTAAATATGCAAACACATTTATTAATATTTACACATTTACTACGAACTATATTTGGTCTGCGCGCTTTAACCAAGTTCCCAAGACATTTGCCTATATAGTGTTTGTGATTTAACATCGATATTACAATAGTTTCTACAGTTATGTGATAAATAGAATCTCACATTCGTGTTTATATATTACAGAATTTATTAAACTCGTTTGCAAAAATGATATTATCCGAGGTTCTGCCAACTCGTTTAATACATTCAGTAATCTTTCACCACTTATATGAGATCCTCTATTTCTTTAAGTAATTCACACATAAGTATTACGATGTTATCTGTTTGACATACATTTAATTCAACTAAACCGAGGCCCGGCGTGAAAATAATCAATCATTCTAAGTGAAATCGAGAATTTTCAGTGCAAGAAAAGCGATCATATTGTATAATTGATGCAAGCCCGCTACTTCACGTATAAAGATTGCAAACAACTCTTAGATACTAGTTGTTGGTGCGGAGCGAAAATGTGCATAAATATAGTTTATGGTTAAAAGTGTCATAGGATTCGTATAAATATAACATAATTTCTTAATGAAATCCAAATATTTAATAAATAAAAATAATAATAAAATTTATTTAAATAAAAAAATTAAAAAATAATAATAAATAATAATCATATTAATAACTAATAAATAAAATTATCATCTAATGGAAAGTTCAATATGGACATTATTTACACTGTTTTTGCCATTTGTTTCTAAATAAATATGTTCATACATATAAAGTAATACAGTATTTATTAAAATGTTACCAATATATCTTGAAATAACCAGTAATAAGAGTGCAATTCAAGTAAGTTTATGAGAACGAGGAAGTATACAGATATTTCGTGTATCATGCTACTTTGCCTGACTCATAACCATGCAAATTAGGTAGATAATTTCACATGACGTTATTTTCACGTGACGTCATACTACTATTTATAAATGCTACTTTATGGAAATAGTAAACAAGATGACAATTATGATCGGAGAAGTATTTAAGCTTGACATAAGATGGTAAAGAGATTATTAACCTCGTGTCTTTAGATATCGTCTATATCCTGCATTTATGGATAATCTCTATGCATTAGACTCGCTGAGGCTCGTCTAATACAAAGAGTATCCCTAAGTGCAGGATATAGACGATATCTAAAGACATTCGGTTAATAATCTCTATGTATTATATACAGTATACAAATAATGAAAATACCTAAAATACCTCAAGTAATTAACAAATGGTTATATCTTGTATTCTGATGTCATTTTATAGTTTTCTTGTAGTATATAGTGCTTACGGTAGCTAAATAGGTCATAGGTTCCTGCATTAACCTAGTAGATGCCTTGTGGAAATTACTTTTCAGTATGTCACTGCTATTAGCACGATGTCCGTTTCCAAGCGTAATATTTCAGTGGTAAATAAAACGCATTTTATCCCCGTGGTGAAATGAGGGTAGTTCGATAAATCGTCTTGGACATGGTCTAAAGAGTTTCAATGACGATTAAGATTTATTTTGAGTAATTAACGCGCGGCTCCGGGCGGTGTTTGACTCCCAGTCGAGTAATCAACTAGGTTTTATATACTGCGGCGCATGATCTGATAAAGAGGGTCGGGGAAAATATACGTATATAAGTGCCTGGTTAGCATTGTACGACTATGGTCAGTAGTGACTGGGATCTGTCTAGTAAGACAGAATATGCTGCACCATGACTGGGATCTGTCTAGTAAGACAGAATATGCTACACCATGACTGGGATCTGTCTAGTAAGACAGAATATGCCGCACCATGACTGGGATCTGTCTAGTAAGACAGAATATGCTGCACCATGACTGGGATCTGTCTAGTAAGACATAGTATGCCGCACCATGACTGGGATCTTACTAGTAAGACTTCACTTGAATATGCTGCGTCATGGCATCGTGGACATCAAATCAAAACCAGCCGCCGTCGCGTATTATCTGCCTGACTTTTGTTCAGAATTAAGTGGATTTGCAGATAATGCTAAACCAGTCTTTTTTTTCGATATCCAGTACTCTGTGCACGTATGTTCTTGTAGCATTCAATATGGAACATTTCAACCACTCAGCCATCAAAGAAGTATTTTTATCTCGTATTATTTTTGTTTGTATTCTATGTGAAGGACAAATCTTTCATCAATATGGTAGAATTGATTTAAGAAAGTCGTTTAGAATGTCGACTCCGAAAGAAAACATATTCATCACGCCAAACACTGTGCGTTCAATGTATGGAGAAAAAAAAAGATAGTTATTATCCATCCAGACGATATATTTCCAACGTCTTTCAGATTCAGCCCCATTATAAGAACTTATTTGACGATGTTATTTAACCAAAATTTAGGCCAACTAAATCGGAGCATTTAATTAAAAATGCATAGATTGTACAGCTATATACGGAGTTCTGAGTAAGGAAATCAAGTGAGACTGTCCGTACCTAACAAGTAAACTTTACACTACACTCAATGCACGGTAACGTTTTTCCTCTGATCTATAGTTTACAGTAGCAATTACTTCATATTTAAACGGGGCATGACGTTAATGCAACTAGTCCACGTTATTATACGTTTCCATAATGTCTTTGATCGTGGTGGGTATGTTTACTTATCTACGATGACACCAACCAATGCCTGCCATAAAAGCGTTGACTTCACCTCGGCCCATCTCATCACATGATCAGTTCGTTACCAGGACATAATAATCAGATATAAATCTACTCGCCCCTGTGTTTAATCATTCTCCAGTGTCATTTGGTAGGCTTAGTTAATAATAAAGCGTTTATCAAAGATAGATTCATCCTGTATAACCTACGGGATAGTATTCCGCTTTACTATATTTAAATCAACGTGGAATAGTTGCCCAAGGATTACACGATGAAATATATGTATGTACTAGTATATGTACATGTTACGCTCAACGCACACGGCAAAGAAACATGTTTTGTGTTTCGGGAAACATAAAGAGCTGGTGACCGCGCACGTCATTTTTAAATTTATTTATTTATTTTTTATTGGGGTTTTAAGTCGCTTTCAAGATTCTTTCACTTATATCACGACTTGTCAGTTTAGGGAAGGAGGAAACCCGC
>JAUTBT010042700.1:0-17010 GCA_032361225.1 Lepetodrilus schrolli | reverse complement strand
TGACCATGATATGTCAACAATCCGTGATTGTAAACTATGAAAATGGTTCTGAGTACACATTATTAATCACTAGCTACACCCATGTAGATTATAATGTTTGTATAATTTATATTAGACTCTAATAGTATAAATGAAAGAATTTTAAACGCGACTCTAAACCCCAATATAAAAAATAAATAAATTAATTAAATAAACAATAAAATAATAATATAATAATAAATATTAGACTACTCTTTTAACCGCTAAGAGAATATGGCGTAACGCGTCCAACCAAGAAACCAGTTTATTTCTGTACCAACGCCACAAGGAAGATAACTCCAAAGTAATATTCACACGAAAACATATACACGTGTTTCCGAACTTGCAATGGGAAAACGGTAAAACATGGCATATTTACATGGTTATTGCCGCTAACCTAGAATAGAATACCTGATTGGCAACACTTTCATTGATTATATCATTGTTATTTTGAATAATCAAACATTTTAACTCGTATTTCATGTGATGGTAATTTATATACCAATGTATAATTGTAGGGTTGAATGTTTTTCATGTACAGTGTTGTATGTACAGTATTGTATGCACGTCAGTGTTGTATGTACACCATTATTGTATGTACAGTGTTGTATGTACACCATTATTGTATGTACATTGTTTTATGTATATATGTCAGCGTTGTATATACAGTGTTGTATGTACATCATTGTTTATTATGTGACTGCAGTGGGCGGAGCACGGGCATCCAGAAAGGAGGTCGACCACTAAACGTGTATGCTTCCGACGACCTTGACCCTGACCCAGAGTCTAATGATTTCTACAACGATGAGATTGATGACTTTGATGCCAGACGTAATAAGGTGTGTGTTTCTGAATAACTGTCTTGTATTTGTAGCTATAGCAACTGAGTGCATACCGAGCTGTAACCCTAATTGTCCTGGTTGCTACAGTAACCGAGCATATTATGTTGTAGGTGCTGCTTGATGAGGGAGAAAAGCCTGTGGAAGAGTCAGAGGAAGAGGTAAATTTTCTATTTGTGACAAAGGGTGAAATTAGTCGTTGCTGGGTTTCCTGTTAATAAAGTATTTGACTGACAGCTACACAATTCTGAGTTGACCGTTGACAGCAGTGCAATTTAGAGTATTTGTTGATTGATGTTTACAGGCATATAATCACAGATAGTTGGCCTGCATTGTGACACAGATTTACCACACATTTTATTTAGCTACTTATTCCTCATGTCCTACTAGTTAATCAATATTTTAATATTTATTGAATTAAAGGAGAGTAGCTATAATTACCACTAGATCACAAACTGAAAACAAAACAGGACACATTTAGATGTTTCCCATTTCGTGATCTTCGTTTTATTAAGTAGTAATCATAATGTGCATATTAATATTGCGCCAAGTCCATGCTTGAAAGCTTGCTCATGGCACTACACTAATAGTACCCTGATCGATTGATCATTGTGCACTCATTACACCTTCTCAACTCCCTGGGGATTATTCAAATCAATGTTAGCAAACTAAATAGTTTGATGATTTATTATTAACAGTGATTAAGTTGGGAAATTAACATAGAATTAAGACATCAGAATGGTGAGGTGACACATCAAGTGCAGAGTAAAGGGAGATAATTCTGGATATGGGACTGGGTGGTCAACCTCTAGCTGATTTTATTGGATAGTAACACTGTGACCTCTGATGACCTTGACACTAGGAGGAGGTGCTGAAGGTCATATCCGATGACGATCTGCTGAGTTCCGATGATGACGATGACGAGATCCGGATGTATCGCAAACAGCTACGACGTTTCCGCCAGCATCACGTGAAGGAGACGATGGATAGCGACCTGGAGGAGGAGCTGGCAGACGATGATGGTAACCATGGTGGCAGTGGCCCCGCCCCCCCATAGTAACAGTTAATCATTGAGATAAGATGAAACAAGTACAATCATTTCAGAAATTGTTGATTTTGCACCAACATGTTTATGACAAGCTCCCAAACAGAAACATAGGCCAGACTCCTACACCAGATATTTCATGCACTAAAAGCAAGTTATGTTTGAGTAATTAGAAAAGTTTTATTTTGTCAGAATCTTCTTATTCCTATTTGAGTCCATGTTTAACGTCAATGTTTATACAGGTCTTCCTGACAGCAAGGCCTGGGGCAGTAGGAGATCCCGCTTCTACCACGCTGACGTCATCGACGACAAGTTTGGTGAGCACTCCTGTCACTGTGGTCCAGTTCAATGTCCTCTCTACATTGTAACAATCCTCAGTCTTCTCTACAATGTAACAATCCTCAGTCCTCTCTATATTGTAACAATCCTCAGTCTTCTCTACATTGTAACAATCCTCAGTCCTCTCTACATTGTAACAATCCTCAGTCCTCTCAACATTGTAACAATCCTCAGTCTTCTCTACATTGTAACAATCCTCAGTCTTCTCTACATTGTAACAATCCTCAGTCTTCTCTACATTGTAACAATCCTCAGTCCTCTCTACATTGTAACAATCCTCAGTCTTCTCTACATTGTAACAATCCTTCATCCTCTCAACATTGTAACAATCCTCAGTCTTCTCTACATTGTAACAATCCTCAGTCCTCTCTACATTGTAACAATCCTTCGTCCTCTCAACATTGTAACAATCCTCAGTCCTCTCTACATTGTAACAATCCTCAGTCCCTTTACATTCCTGTATCTTGCCATATATGTACATTGTGAGTATTGGTGTTTTTCACTATTTAGAAATTATGTACAATATCTCTTATTACATTTGTTGCAAATTGGTGCCAAGTTCCTGAAGTGATATTATGCTCCATGCACCCGCTCCCTAATTGTATTGCATGTATAAGAAAGGGTATTGTTCTGTAAATAATAATAAATATAGAACACTATACCTTGCATAGAAGAGAGGTTTAACATCCATAATTTATAATTTCACCTTCCTTTCGCTTTTTATTAATTTAAGCAAAGATGCCATGTAATATATACACGCATTGTTTCCATGGCAACAGATGTGTCGGGGTCGGAGGAGGAGTCTGGGAAGGCGGTCATGGAGGAGAAGGAGGCCCTAACTATCCAGAGGAAGATGGCCGACCAGTTGGAGGAGCAGGACTTCGGGCTTGATATGTTCACTGTCACGGTAAGTCACCGACTGTTGTAGTAAGTCACTGACTGTTATGGTAAGTCACTGACTTGTGGTAAGTCACTGACAGCTATGGTAAGTCACTGACTGTTGTGGTAAGTCACTGACTGTTGTGGTAAGTCACTGACTGTTGTGGTAAGTCACTGACTGCTATGGTAAGTCACTGACTGCTATGGTAAGTAACTGACTGTTGTAGTAAGTCACTGACTAATGGTAAGTCACTGACTTTTGCTAAGTCACTGACTGTTTTAGAAAGTCACTACTGTGATAAGTCACTGACTTGTAGTAAGTCACTGACTGCTATGGGAAGTCACCAACTGTTGTAGTAAGTCACTGGCTGTTATGGTAAGTCACTGACTGTTGTAGTAAGTCACTGGCTGTTATGGTAAGTCACTGACTGTTGTAGTAAGTCACTGACTGCTGTGATAAGTCACTGACTGTTGTAGTAAGTCACTGGCTGTTATGGGAAGTCACTGACTGTTGTGGTAAGTCACATCCTCTTGAATAAATAAATTTGAAGGATCAGCAGTCCGATTCAGTGTATTAGAGTATAGAAATGCTCTCAGCTTGTTCTATGTTTGTTTTACTGTTTCAGCCGATTGAGAAAAATGAAAGTTCTGAGAAGGTCAAGGTCACTAAGGATCTGTCCAAACTGTCACGGAGGGAAAAGCTGGAGGTAGGACGGCAGAAAACTGTGGCCCCTAAACATGGCTGGCATTATGCTTCTGGCCCACAGTATATCTCACATCTGTGCAGTAGAGGTCCACAGTATATCTCACATCTGTGCAGTAGAGGTACAATATATCTCACATCTGGGCATTAGAGGCCCATAATATGTCTCACATCACTGTGAATTAGAAGCCCACACTATATCTCACACCACTGTTCTCATGTTATTCAGTAGGCCACTGTTTCGCATATCTCCAATCTTGTTGCAGTTGTTGAAGAAAGAGTCTCCGGAGCTGATCACTCTTGTAGAGGACTACATCAGTAAGGTGAGCGGCCATTACTGCCAGGCCATTTGTTACAGTGGGAGACCTTTTTTTTGTAGTTGAATTGGATAAGCAATGAAGAGATAATATATAAAGTAATCACTATTATGCAAATAACTGGTTCATTATGGAAAATGTTAACTTGATGTATGTGTTACCTCCCTTAGCTGACTGAGGTGAAGGACGTATTCCAGCCACTGCTTGACCTGGTGACCTCTGGCAAGATCCAAGGAAGTGCAACGGAGTACATCCGTACTCGCTACCACCTCAATATGAAGTGAGTCCAGTAGTCAGATGCTGTGTTCACTCTCGGTCATAAACTGGTTTGAAACGGCCTTAAACCGACTTGAATGACTCAATCCGAATTAACTGTCCACACTACAGGCATTTCAGACCACTTTCAAGCCAGTTTACTCACGCCACATTTTAATCCTGTTTGACAGTCGATTCAGATTGAATGGGAAATTACAACTAATCTACAATCCTGAGCCAGAATGATTTGTACCAGGTAATTAAGTATGCCGGATATAATTACACCTGTGTATAATAATGTTGTAAAACCGTAAATATGGACGTATTAAGTGGAATAAATGACAACCATACAAATGACAACCCGTGAATACTACAGTCAAGGAACACAACTAAATTGTGTGAGCATGTGTGTGTCGATATGGTCATTGTAATTCTAGTGGGGATAAAATATTTACCACTCGGCAACAATGTGTGTGTCTGTGTGTGTACATGTGTGTGAGTGCACAAGAAGGAGGGATATGAGGGATGTGAGAGAAGGGATGGGACAGGGAGAGGGATACAGGTAAAGAGGAGTTAGGTTTCCTCTTGGAATGTTTTCACTTGAAGATGGTTTGAGTGTGAAAGATTTCAAACAGGCTTGAGAGACAGTGTGAATGTATGTTCTCAAATCAGTTTGAATCAAATCAAATTCGATTTGAAAGTGGTGTCAGTGTTTTACGTTTAGTCAGTTCTGTCGTACTGTTGGTATATATCACATTTGTGTACGCCCTGTTGTGTTTCTGTTCAGCTACTGCATCAATGTCAGTTTCTACCTGATGTTGAAGTCAAAGCATGTTGCCGCCCACGGTCATCCCGTGGTCAAGCGGATGGTCCAGTACAGGAACGTGAGTAGTGTCTTTCTGTCAGTGTTGGGGCGGGTGGTAGCGCAGTGGTCGAATGTTGGACTTTGGAGCCAAAGGTTCCAGGTTCAACTCCAGCCCCGGGGGCCTGGGATCAATTTTTGCGAAACTTACCTTTCTGACGCGTTATTGATAGGATTCACTGTTTGTAGAGTGGCAATGCAGTTATCATCCTTGGTCTTGTCAGTACCAGCTGATGCTCGAAGGTTTCATGCAACATTCAGCGCTACGGATGTTGCAGGTTTCTTCCTGCCCTAAACTGATAAGCTGTGATGAAAGTGAAAGAATCTCGAAAGCGGCTCTAAACACCAATTTAAAAAAATAAAAATAAAAATATCAGTGCTAGACAATTACGTGTTAAGTTGGCCAACCAGGTCAGTAACTTTTTTATTCTACCGGCTCTGTTGAAAATCAGATGGCCCAGAAGCCAATCGAATGAATCTGAAAAACTGCAGTATGAGTATAAAATTCACAAAAGTGTATCAAACATGGTTATCAAATACATAATATTCACATGAATCGGGTATTATGTCTGTAAAAATTGTTTTAAAATTAATATTATCACCATTATTAATTTTTTGAAGACAATTTTCTATTCTTGTGATTTATTTAATTATTAATTTTGCAGTATCTTGCACTAAATGTGAGTGCTGGAAATCAAACCACATGAATCAGAATTAATGTTTTATATTAAAAATTATTAATGTTAATAATGTCATTGAAAAATAATGTATTTTTATTACACACATGTTTATTTCTATGCTATTTTTAGGAATGTTAAGGGGTGGGTTGTAGAGCAGTGGTAGAACAGTTGGACTAAGGTTCCACGTTCAAATCCTGCTCCAGCGGCCCGGCATCAATGTTCGTGAAAGTTACCTTTCTGACGCGATATTGATAGGATGCCATGTCTGTACAGTGACAATGCAGTTATCATCCTTGGTCTTGTCAGTACCAGCCGATGCTTGCAGGTTTACAAGTTTATAAGTAGTGTCACAATGTGTACAGGAACATGAGTAGTGTCACAATGTGTACAGGTACATGAGTAGTGTCACAATGTGTACAGGTACTTGAGCAGCAGTAAGTGGCTATGGCATTAATGGCTTCCCATGTCCTTTGCAATGACCCCTGACCTTCTCAATGACCCATGTCTGACGTCCCACTTTGCTGTGTTCAGTTGTTGAAGCAGCTGGATCCAGTGGACATACAACTGAGACCTGAGATAGACAACATTTTGGAGCGGGTCAGATGTGGCGACGACCTTGACCTTTGCCTGACAGCACCTGACAACGACGAAATAGTCAGGTGGGTCTAGTTTGTGTGAGCTGTGTGGAATATATCGGTGACAGGTTCTACTTTGGTTATTATTGAAACAATTGCAAACTTGGTATACTGTAAGAAAGGATACAGAAGGGAGGAATGAATAAGTTGCTTGAAATATTTCATAAGACTGTTGATTATTTTTCCAATTGAATTGGGATTTCAACCTGTATGGAGTTCATACTGCTTGGTTTTAAAACAAATTTGTTCAAATTCATATTTTCAGCCCCAAGAAAAAGAAACTTAAAAAGAAGCAGAAAGAAGTTGATCACAAGCCAGTTGCCAAGGTAGTCCAAATATACAGAACATTTGTCTTAATCAGAAAACAGAAAATGTCCTAGCCAGGATAACATGATCACTGCCTGAAGTGTTTTTTATGCTCCACATTCAAAATATCTCAAAATAATATTTTTCGACAATTTGCTAATGTTGGAAAAAGTTAATTATGTGAAATGTACCTAGGAATTGTTTACCTAGAAGACTTGTATCTCCTTCCTCTATGAACAGACCCCTTTGAGAACGCCGACTTGCTATGAAAACTTTTATTTCAGCGTAAGAAACCGTCTGTTGCCATGGAGACCACTGCAGAGAAAGACGCCCTGGAGTTTTACCAAATGTTGAAGAAACCGCGTCTGGTGTACGCTGACGATGGGTAAACATACCTCCATACTCCATACCTGCCTCCGTACTCACCTCCATACCTCCGTACTCACCTCCATACCTCCATACTAACCTCCATACCTCCGTACTTGCCTCCGTACTCACCTCCATTCCTCCATACTTACCGCCATACCTCCGTACTCACCTCCATACTTGCCTCTACTCACCTCCATACCTCTGTACTTGCCTCAGTACTCACCTCCATACCTTCGTACTCACCATACCTCCGTACATACCTCTGTACTTGCCGCCGTAATCACCTCCGTACTTGCCTCCGTACTCACCTCTATACCTCCCTACTCAACTCCATATCTCTGTACCTGCCTCCATATGCACCTCCATACTGTATTCAGTTTTCATTTTATTACATAACTGCTGTATTATTTAACTCTGTTATTCTAAGGATATACAGGGCTCAATTTAGTGACTAATTTGGGAGACGTGGCAACCTAATTTTGCATTTGGCGACCAGTATTTCACATATTTTTACTTTGAGGCCTGGAAAATACAAGGACAAAATTAAAAATGAGTTCCAAGGTTTAATTCCAAAGATGTCGATGTAAGCTACAGTACCATTGACATTAAACTTGCAGGACAGAGGAGGAAGGGGAGAACAACTCTGTTGGAGAGGAAGAACTGGAGGAAGAACTGGAGGAAGCTGATGAGGAGGGAAAGAGAGCAATCACATATCAGGTGAGACTTGCAATAACCAGGGTGTGTCTCATTGCCGTGGCCATTCTATCTCTCAGTGCCAATCCATGCCTTGCCTCGTGTCATAGCGCTGGCTTCTGTGGAATAATGTGGTTAGGGCAGGTGGTAGTGCAGTGGTAGAATGTTGGACTTCGGAGCCAAAGGTTTCAGGTTCAAATCCCGTCCTGGGAGCCAGGCATCAATGTTCGGGAAAGTTACCTTTCTGACGCAATATTGATAGGATGCAATATTGATAGGATGCGCTGTCTCTAGAGTGGCAATGCAGTTATCCTTGGTCTTGTCAGTACAAACTGGTGCTCGCAGGTTTACTGCAATAGTCAATGCTATGGATGTTGCAGGTTTCCTCCTGCCCTTAACGGATAAGCCGTGATATATGTGAAAGAATCTTGAAAGTGGGTCTAAACCAAAATACAAAAAAAAAATACAAAAAAAAAATTAGTGTGGTTACTGTGTGTAATGGATTGTGTGACTTACTGAATGTTTTAACAATAATGCTGGTGACTGTAGATTTCCAAGAACAAGGGGATGACGTCGAAAAGGAAGAAGGAACAGCGCAATCCACGTGTAAAACATCGCAAGAAGTTCGAGCGGGCAAAAGTCAGACGGAAGGGACAGGTCAGTACAGAGTTATGTCCCTTGATCTCCATGGTCACTATAATTATTAGTATAGCAGCAGCAAGTTCGTAAGTTCGATTTCTCCAGAACTTGCAGGTTTGCTCCCACTATAAACTGACAAATTGTGGTGCAAGTAAAATAATCTTAAAAATTACTCTAACACCTGACTTTAACCCTCTCCATGCTGCAGGCAACCAGATATGCATGAAATAGCATTACCTGTGCCTAATCCAGCAGGGAGGTCGTTACAAACAGCAACAAAAAAACCTGATAGTTGTACCTACTTATATTGATTTTGCCATTTTTACAAACAGAAGTTCATATTTATAATAAAAATAGTATCTTTGTTAGACATGTATGTATGTGTGTGTGTGTGTGTGTGTGCGTGTGCGTGTGCGTGTGCGTGCGTGCGCGCGCGTGTGCATGCATATGTATGTTAGAGACATGTATGTATGTATGTATGTATGTTAGACATGTATGTATGTATGTTAGACATGTATGTATGTTAGAGACATGTATGTATGTGTGTATGTATGTTAGACATGTATGTGTGTGTATCTGTGTGTGTGTGCGTATATATGTATGTATCTATGTATGTGTGTGTATGTATGTGTGTGTGTGTTTATGTATGTATGTTAGAGGCTATGTTAGGTGACGTTCATTTGACCTGTGCGACTCCAAACGATTTTTTCAATGGAACGTCTCGCACACTGTGCGGTCTGTACTCGCTGGCGAGGTAGTGCAGATTGCACAGGAAAAGTACAATGATATCACATCTAAGGCAATCTTTGCTTGTGCGAGTTGTTCCTTTCACTCAGTACACCGTATTGGAGTGCCGTCACCTGTCTGTCTGAGAACACTTGGCATAGGTCAAAGGAACGTCATGCTATGAAGACAAATCTCTGTGTTGCAGGTGCGCGAGGTGCGTACGGAGACATCGAGGTATGGTGGGGAATTGTCTGGCATCCGAGCGGGCATCAAGCGCGGCATCAAACTCAAGTGATGAGTTCCCCACATAGTCCTGTCATTCTCTATGTTTTCATTCTGATGTAACCATGGCAACATGTATGATCTGTTCCTTGCTACGAGTTCCGACGCATAGAGAACATCAAAATATCTGAATAAACTATTCAATAAGTTAAAAACAAAGTCGTTGTTATGCCATTTTATTACATAAAACTGCTGTCGCTACACAAGCATAAAGAATGCAGCTATATGGCGTCATGACGACCACCATGGACAGCAATGGTCGTCATAGGAGATTGCACATAGTTCTGGACATAAACACAAACATGGCAACAGACATCGCTAACTGTACACAGACAAACATCGCAGAGTTGTAAAAATAGTACAAATCCCAGCACTTTACACTGATAGGAACAGCTATGTACAAAGTCTCGCCAACATGTCTTACTGCAGATAAGCACTCAACAAGTATGGTGTACGAAATGAATTGCAATGGCAGGTAAAGTGTCCAATAGTCATCAACATATGGAATAAAGTTCTCGGGATTTAACTCCGGTCTCCCACCATTTGTATTGATGGGAAATTTGTTAAAGAATGAATTATTGTTTCGTTATATTTCAAACATGTGGCAAACATTGTTGATGAAGGTGATGAAAACATGTTATCTCCCTTTAATCTAGTAATGGACAACAATGTAGCGTTATTGGCCCAAACACCTAGTAATGAAAGTGATAACTCCCCTGGTAAATCACAGATGTAGACTGAACAGATGAGATCAGAGTAATACAGTGCAAAGTAAGAATCAAAATGGCGGCTAGTATTGTTGATCTAGAGAGGAACGATCGTGTTGCCATGGTAACATTTCCTTAGTTTTCACAGGGTTAAGGATATACTAGTAACCATTGCGACTGTTAAATACTATTTGTGATTGACTAGCAGCCAGTGTTGATATAATGTACATGACATGAGCAAGACATTAATATCACTCACATGAACGCTTGACAACAAAACTTGAAATTTGATCGAGTTGGTGCTCAATATTTTATGTCTGGCAAAGCACGAGTGGCGAGTTCGACCCAGGCATGACTGCTGCAGCTACTTGTGTCACATGATAAGTTAGATGTACATGAACAGTCTGTCTGCTTTACCGACACTGTGACAGTGTGTGTGTGTGTGTGGGGAAGATGGTGAACCATTATGTATTCATATAGAACAAGGACTGCAAATATTGGAGAAGAAATTGTTCAGTGCTTAGCATGGAATGTCCACCAAGATCTATTTGAGCCACTTAAAAAAATACTTGAGTCACTTAATACCCTCAACTTGATTAGTAATGCCAATATATTTAAGTAATTCCGTCGTTGTCGTCTATTTCTCTCCGCTTGTCGGTGTACAGCAGTAGGAAACCTGCAACACATGTAGCACTGAATGTTGCAGTAACACTGATAGAGAGCAGACATTGCATCCTATCATGACCACAGTGGAAAGGTATCTCACTTAGAAATTGGCACCGTGTCCATGGGTGGGTTAAAACTCGGGATATTGGCTCTAGTTTGACAACCTGTTGCCACACGATACCCACCCTAGTGGTCAGGTGGTTGTCTAGTGGAATCTGATGAAAGTTTGAACACATCGAGAAGGTGGTGGGAATTTCTTCATGTATAAAACCTAACGATTTAGTACCAATACAATGTTACATACTTTGCTGTACACGCAACTAACTGAGACAAGCTGTCACATCTGGACGAGGACAGGATGGTCGAAGTTTATTATTCTTCACAATTCAATGTTAACACAGCTTCCAGTTACATATCGATCCCATCACTTGACTGAGGGCTGGCAGTTGTCCCCCTTGCTCACATCTGTAACTCCATTTTCAAAATACATGTATTACAAATGAATATCATATGTAGGCAACAAGAACAACGTTTCTGTATTTTTCTTTCGAGATTATTACATTATTAAGACATGTTTTATGAAGAACGTCGTGAGAATTTACAAAATGTATTACTATTTCCTGTTAGCCATTCTTGATCTACATTAGAAATGTGTGCTATAATCTTGTTCATTTAAATAGAGCTTGTGTATTTTATATATTACATGAGTGTCCGAGCTGGGTGAAAACGAACCAAAACCCCAGTACCCCCAGTACCCCCAGTACCCGGTACCGGTAGATTCTGGTCATGTACCATCACCAACATGTGCATTGACGATTTAACAGTGTTTTAAACATTTCCACTATTAAACTTCATTGTTGCTCTTTGGGTTTTTACGTCATGAAATCATTAGCATATTACCCACATGCCTCTGTGAACTTGAGAAATTTTGACCAGGTCACTATACTCTGTATTGTATCTGAAAGCATTTAGGTAAGCTTCTGTAGTAATAATAAGCATTTGTTAGTTTACATATAAACTATGACATTGTATCAATTATGTGCAATTAACTATTGACTGTTTCTCCATAATATTTGCTATTTTATGCTCTTTTGTATATTTTTTATAAAAGCTAAAGGTGCAAACTGCATGTAATGTATAATTCCAGTAGATGGACACCGATTTCGGATAGAGAGTATTTTGACCCACTTGAAATCGTCACAAGTTCACAGACATGTAGGTAATATGCTAATGATTTTGTGACAGAAACCAAAACAGCAACAATGAAATTTATATAGTTGAAATGTTAGAAACACTGCTAAAGCGCCATTGCATATGCTGGGGATGGTACGTAACCAGAATCTACTGGGGTTTGGGTCCGTTTTCATAAACACAAAAAGCAAAAAATATGGGCTCTATTTAAATGAATTCAACCATATGCCTATTGATGCTATAAATATTGTCAACATAACATACAGAGCTGGATTGTGCAATAGATCACATGCAAACAAAACATTGAACTGTTCTCGGCATTCAGGTAAATATTTGTGAATTACAGATGTGATCGGGACCCTGTACAATATTCAACGTCGAAATATCCTGCAGTACAACCATAGAATACACTTCCCATGCATCGACTTGAATGGCATTCTCTATAACTTATAGTAATTAATGTAATTAACAATGAACATATTGATTACTTTAAACATTGAACCAGATTCAAATTAGCAGTGTTTATGCAAATATATTAAATACGTTAACCGGTCATTCAATCTCATAAATTTGTTTCTCTTCAAGATGAAATGAAAGACGACACGACGGAATCCATGGTCACTGTCTCCGTCCGGAGACCATTCAAGGGTGGTAACTCCAGTAAAAGCACTCCAGTACTAAAAGCACCCATTGTAAATTTGTAACTTACAATCTTGCAAGAGGAATTGTCAGATAAAATGACAAGTAAACAACAAGTTCACAACAAGTTAAAATGAATAGCGTGCTTTATGAAGTCTTTGTAATGTGACTATCTCGCATGTCTGCTTCATAGCATCATGTGCTATGTGAAGTCTGCAATCCAAACCTTTCACAAGTCTGATTTATACAATTGCACACTGTCTGAAGTCTGCAAAGTGAATATCTCACAAGCCTGGTTCATAGTATCACACACCATGTCAAGCCTGCAATGCAAATCTCTTGCAGCTACACATGCGAAGTCCTTGCAATGTAAATCTACATCTGTGAAGTCATTGCAATAGGAATCTACATCTCGGCAATCCTGATGCACACAATGATGCACTAGTGGCACACAATGATGCACTAGTGGCACACAATGACGCACTATTACGACCATCATCTCACAATGTACATGGGTGTCTCACAATGATCGTGTCCGTCACTGCTCCTCTCGTTACAACCACTTCTTCACATTTGTTGCTGTCACATGCTACAGCAAATTTGTTCACATTGCATGTTACAGCCTCGCATACATGTTTTGAGCTAATTTGAGATAAGTGTCCGTTTTGTTTGTTGTGACGACTTATCGCACATACGAAGCCTCCTTGTATTCTGAATGGTCAACAGACAAGGGGAAGAACTCTTCCAGTTTCCACTGCAGGGTTTCAAACGTGGGTCGTTCAAGTTCGTCCTTTCTCCAGCACTCTAGCATGATGTCGTACAGTGTCTTCGGACATCCAGGTGGCGATGGCATCCGGTACCCATGCTCCACCTGGTGGAGAACCTCTGCGTTCGTCATACCTGCAAGGAAGGTAACTCAGTCAAATTATCTGCACACGAAAAGCCCAATATAGAAAATAGTGACACTTGTGTGCATGATTGTAGGTGTTCATTACCGTGCAATATGCTACATGGCTGCATGTGATAATATTTCACAGCAGACCCTAGGCCGATGTTATTACTCAACAAGTGCTCCTCAGTGTAATACTTGTGAAGCCAGTAGTTCACAAGTATGTAGATAGACAGATAAGTAAGTACAGGTATGTAGATAGACAGATAAGTAAGTACAGGTATGTAGATAGACAGATAAGTAAGTATATAGGAAAGTTAAGTAGGTTGGCAAGCAGTAGTTAGATATGTTTGTAGGTAGGTGAATGAATGAATGAATTAGTGCTTCATGTCACTGCAGGAATATTTCACCCATACGTGACGACCACAATGTTACTAAATAAAACAATTACTAATTAGGGATCCAAGAAAAGAAAAAGAAGCATGAAAAAACATGCCAATACGTTAAAATATAATATAAATGGAGATATAGAACATAGGTAGGTAGGCAAGTAGGTATATATGAAGTAGGCAGTAAGTAGGTATAGCATATCTGGGTAAGGGATGTATATAAGTAGGTAAGCAGGCAAGTAAGTAGGTAGTAGGAATGTTGGCATACCTGGGTAGGGGACACGTCCATATGTGACAATCTCAGTCAGCAGGATGCCAAAGGACCAGACATCGGACTTGATGGTGAAGCGGTTGTAGTTGGCTGCCTCAGGTGCCGTCCACTTGATGGGGAAGCGAGCGCCCACGCGGGCCTCATATTCATCCTCCTGTGGGTAGGACAGCAGGACGTTAACATCGGCAGGACAGTAACACATAAACACATAACACAATAACATCCTGAATAGTTTGATATGACTTTACTTGAATACATGTTTGTATATATGACGATACAAGAAAATGTATGCATAAATATCCAGAATTCTAGTCCCCAGTGAATGAACCATGACACCATCTCACCTTGATGACTCGGGCCAGGCCGAAGTCTGCAATCTTGACGTTGTTGCAGTCACCGACCAGGATGTTTCTGGCTGCGAGGTCACGATGGATGTAGTTCTGGGACTCTAGGTATGCCATGCCGCAGGCAATCTGTGCCGCGATGTCGATGAGCGCCGGCAGCTTCAACACACGGCCTTTACCTGCAGCAGCACCGCAACATCATCAACATCAGTGTACAGACAGTGAACATCATCAACATCAGTGTACAGACAGTGAACATCATCAACATCAGTGTACAGACAGTGAACATCGTCAACATCAGTGTACAGACAGTGAACAAGCTTCCAATCAAGTGTGTAATATCTATTTATTAATTATGAAAGTGATTTAAGTCGCAACTTTCAACTTGAGCTTACAAATGACAATGTTTCAGACCAGCTTAGACAACAAGGCAGCCGAGATGCTGTCACTTGATGGAGAAGTAAGTTAATTCATCTCTTACCCTGGAGGTATTCCAGGAGACTGCCGTTCTTCATGAGCTCGGTGACGATGTAGATGGGTTCGTCCTGTGTACACACAGCATACAACTGGATCAGCTTGGAGTGCCGCAGCTTCTTCATGATTTGAGCCTCTGCCAGAAAGTCCTTGGCATCCATTGTACCTGTGTGAGAGGAGGGACTACTTGTACAAGCTGTCAATCATACACTGAGAGGAGGGGCTACTTGTACAAGCTGTCAATCATACACTGAGAGGAGTGGCTAGTTGTACAAGCTGTCAATCATACACTAAGAGGAGACCCTACCTGTACAAGCTGTCAGTCATACATAGAGAGGAGGGGCTACTTGTACAAGCTGTCAGTTATACAGTGAGGAGGGGCTACTAACAATTATAAGCTGTCCTTCGTACAGTAAGACAAGGGGCTACTCTTGCATATGCTTAAGCATATCTTATATATGCCTACCCCTGCTATGAAAACCTCAGCCCACTACCACCACCCATGATGGTGATCTGCGTACCTGACTTGAGTGTCTTGATGGCAACAGGTGTCGTGTTGTTCCACAGTCCCTCCCACACCTCGCCGAATTGCCCGTGTCCAATCTTACGGATGAGTTTGAGCGACGACTTTGGGATCTCCCACTGGTCCTTGGTGTTGTACGACAGCCCCACTGTCTGAGGCTTCTCCACCTGTGGCAGCCAACACCCAGAGTTAGTGACACAGACACACAGACACAGACACAGACAGACAGACACACACACAGACACGCACACAGACACACACACACACACACAGACAGACACACAGACAGACAGACAGACACACACCACATGTTGAATGTGTGACAGATTATATCATACACGGATATGTTGAATGTGTGACACTGCATCATTCACTGACTACATGTTGAATGTGTGACACACTGCCTCAGACACAGACTACATGCATGACATACAACATATTTCACATTCCAATTGCTTTCATAATACACAACACGATACAGTGAAAGAAGTTGAGGGGGACATCTAGCGCCTGCAAAATGTAATAATGCGAGGTCTCTTAAAAAAGTATCCAACCGTACACATTCTTTCTTGGATACTGGTTGCAACCGAGTGGGGCCAAGTGTGGTAGTAGGCCGTACTGCACATACATGAATTTTTAGCGCCTTGGCCAGCGAGTCAGTTTCTGCCAGACAGCGGTTGTTTGTGGTTGTGTAACACATGCTTGTCGCATGTACTGTACGAAGTTCTGCAATCTTTAAACCGGTTAAACCCTACTTTAATTTGTGTAACCCCCATAGCAGTGTTACCAAGGTCCTGCTGAATTTTGCGAATTGTTTCAGTTTTCGCAAAACTAGATGCAGTAACACTACTCAATGCGTTCCGTCATCGCGTATAAAGTACATACGAGCATGTGTCACACAGGTGACAGAGGTGACACACACCCTTCCGTATCCAGCTTTGCAATATTTATAGAATTGTTTTCCAAACTATCATTACATTTATTAAACCTCTTCATCAGATATCTTGCATAGAATCAGTGTTCACAGTTCTAACATCAGCGCAGGCCTACAACTTGATAGACAGCAATATTTAATCAGCCGTCTTGATCAGGTGGTGGAAGACCACCTCCACGGAAAGCATCAGGTCAAGGTCACTCTGACCTCCGGGCCACACTGACCTTACCTAAATGTCAGGCTGATCATAACAAATATCAGATTTACAGCAGGTTCAAATAAATTTTGTAAAAATAACCTACTAAATAGTTTTCTAATAATTATTATTATTATTATTATTATTGTTTTACGTCGCAGCGGGAATATCTCACCCATAGGCGACGACTACAGCGTTAC
>JAUTBT010042689.1:0-17010 GCA_032361225.1 Lepetodrilus schrolli | reverse complement strand
TATTCTGACTGAGTCACTCTCTCTGAAAATCTTTAATATAAGCATAATGAAATAAAATTTTCTGATGTCTACTGATAAAAATTAAAACTTTTTGAACCTGTTATCCTGTAGGGTTTGGGTGGCATGCTCCCAACAATTTTGAGAATAATTAACAACAACACAACATTGCTTTGTAATTTATTCATATTTTTTTTGTTAACTTGAAATTAATATTATGGAAATTATGTTTTTTAATTCACACTTTTAAAGCAAACATTTTAGTATTTAAATGTGCTTTTGATTACTTTTTATATATTCTGCTCTCTCCCTCCCCCCCTCTCCCCCCCCCCCTCTCGTATACTAATCTTCACCCTCGTACACTACGGTAATCTTAATTGGTCATGTTATTTATCCCAAATGTCAATGTATAGTAAATTTAGTGAATGGCCAAATAAATTTAAATGTCTTCTTTCAATTATAAAGGTAAAATAACTTTTTAATTTCTAACTATTATAGATCCTGATATTAAGATGTAAATTGTCCGTTACTGTAGTATTACAAACCAGTGCGTTTGTTTCTACTCACACTTGAAAGGTAATATTGTACAGTGTAACAGCACAACTCATTCAGCCAACAATGTGAACAGTGTACAAACACAGATTAATTATAATTTGTTTGATTCTGGATATTTCAGCCATATTTGGACATTTTTGCCACTTTTTGGACATTTTCGCCAATCTCTTGGCATATATTGATATATATGAAATATCTTACTTACTAGATGCATAAATGATCTCTTTGTTCAAATGCATGTGTTTCACACAAAATACACTCACATACACACACAGATAATTTAGATATTTTGTTAGACTGTGTTTATAAAGGACACATCCTCAATCGAAATACCAAGATCGATTGATAAAAGGTTCCAGAGAAGGGTTTATAAATAGAATGTATTAACCCAGATACACTGCCACTGCTCAGTCAGGCCTAAATTATACAGATTTGCAATCAACGTACAAAAGGGATCCCTATACAAGAATACGTTAAAACAATGAAGATGCATCTTTCAAATACAATTGAATTAAAATTCATTCATTAACGCTTTTCCTCTTTGGTGGCAGTCTGAGATTATATCTGCATTGGCCAATATTTGTGATTAACCAAGCAGTAATAATGTTTTCACCCTATCCCTGCTGGATTAGGAACAAAGATTGCTCTTTAGGGCATCTCTGATTGCCTCCAATATGGAAAGGGTTAATGTGGGAGTTTCCTGCCTTTCACATGCTGATGCTCTTAGAAGACATACATTTTCCAATGTCCTTTGAGCTACAATCCTTGTGAAGATCAATAATTTTAACATGCTTTAGATTGAAATTAAATAATGTCTTACTCTTGTAGATGGCGACTACATCTTCGACAACGGCTGTCGGGCTCCACCTGAACGACAATTGCACGGAGATATCTGCTATCTGGAGGTCAAATGTCATGATAAGGACAGCATCCTGTATATCACTGCTAACACCTCTGGATACTACCTCAACAATGTGAGTCATGTCGTGTCATGTCGTGTCATGTCGTGTCGTGTCGTGTCCGTGTCCGTGTCGTGTCGTGTCGTGTCATGTCGTTACGCATTCACCCATACAGTCAACCCCCGTTTCAGATATCCGGTTCCTTCGCTATCCGCACATTTTTTACTGGGAACCAATATTTTCCTATATGAAGACTCAGATAAACAGAAATTTGGTTTCCATTTATGGTCAGAGATTTCCGGGAACCAAATACTGTAATTCATGAAATGTTAGCGTCATAAATATTTAGCGTCTGGTCGATTATCGACCTATTAGCGTCATAAAATGTTAAGAGCTCGTCCATATTTAGAAAATAATTTTAGCGATTTATTCATATATACGTTTATCTTAAATTGTCAATGTGTAATACTGTTGGTAATTAGTAGTATCAACAATAAACAATTGCACGTGTATGTACATGAAATACTCACAAAACGTGCACGGCACGAACACAGGAAGTTCTAAGACCACTAGATCAGTCCATTATATTGCATAGGTAAATATAACTCTAAACATCACATCGAAACAATGGTTTATTTTGGTTGCTAAATAGGATGAGCTATTGGTAATCCAATTAACCCAGGTAACAATATTAGTGTGTACTCACGAAGCACGAGTAAAGTACAGCAAAGCGTGCAATCACATTGATCGGAAGCCCGAGAGAAGTTCATTGTTTAGTTAGGGGTGTTAACCTTAATTGATCATTGTAGGCGACTCATGTGGATTGTTGCTAGGTTCATCGTAAAATCACAATGCTTAGCATAAATACGATATGAAACTTTCAATTGTTCATTTGTACGTCTGATCGCAAGCATAATAATTTTGCACGTGTATGTACAGGAAAGCATTAAAATGTTTGCGAAAAACTTAACGTCTAAGAGCAACTCGTTAAAGTTTTATGCTCGCTAACATTTTATGATTTACAGTAGTAGGAATTACATTGAGGTAGTCCCTACTCAAACTATCTTTGCGTAAGGGTGAAACATGTCCACTTCGCTGTAAAACAATAACTCATTCTACTCAAATTATAAGTATAATGTTTATAAATATATTGTTTAACAAAAAAATACTCAGCAAGTACATTGAAAGGGTGTCTTGTTCGTTTGGCGATTACAGAAAGTTAGTTTGGTAATGGGATGCACTGTTTGGCAATACAGTTATCATCCTTGGTCTGTTAGTACCAGGTGAGATGAATGTATTAAGAATGGGTAAAGTCCATGCATAGTGCAACTTTGTAACTTGGGGTTAGGTTGCTTCTGGCACATTGAAATCACTATTCCTTATGATGCACATGGATGAGTGATTTTTTTTTTTTTTAGTGAAGTGGGAATAATGGCTGGCTGTGATTGATTTTTTTTTTTTTAAATGAATAAATGTGTCAACAATTTTGAGGAACATATTCTTCCTATGCTTTACCTACTAAATTACTGTGGCCTTGTTCTACATTACGAGTGTTGCACTATGAGAGTTGCAACTCTCGGCTAACTACTTGTATAGGGAGCTATGACTTTCATAGCACTACAATTGTTCTATGTAACAGAGCATCCTTTCATGAAGTTCTCATAGTGATCGGTAATATATAAATATGAGAGCACTATGGTCTTTTAGTGGATACGAGAGTTTCATTAAAGTGTATACGAGAGCTTCATTAAAGAAGTCTGCCCAGGACCATTCATGGTAGTGCTATCTCGGAATAATAAATACCATTAAATTTCTACCCAGCTCTCTTAAGCACTATCTTGCTGTTACAGTATTGAAACTCGATGTCCATTTTTAAAGTTTTTTAAAAATTGAATTGGTGCTTTGTCTCTGTGAAATATTTTGCCCATACGTGACCCTTTTTTTTTTTAAGGAGTTACGACTGTCATGCCAAGCTCATTCTGTGGAGCAACACCATGCTCTGTAGTGTGACATCACGAATAAGTTATGACCTGAACCTTTGTAATTTCTGCCTTGCTCTCTAAGGACCATCGTTGCAAATGGGTGAAAGATTCGCAAAGTGACGTTACGCTCCATAATCACTCACTGACTAAGCATTGACTTGTTCCAGCATAAAGACGTGAGCGAGAAGCTGACCGACCTCCAGCTGTCCGACGCTGACGATCCCGCCGTCATCAAGCAACTGGCCCAGCAGTCGGCACCCGCGGTCGTCGCTGCCGACGTCGCCACAGCTTGACCGATCAACCAACTACCTGGCGGCAGCTCGCTGTGAGCCAGGTGGTAACATGGTCAGCGCGGTGGCGTGTAATCCCTGGAGGTCGTAGGATATTTTGATCGGTTGATGTCGAGTGGATCTGAGTTTGATGTTGAAGTCGACCCCGCTGTGTTCAGTGTAGTAGAAGGCCGGACACGTGTCGTCATCGCTGTTGCAGTGCCGCTGCTGAAGCTGCTACAAAAATCTAGTGCAATTTGATAGTGGCATTCATGTTTAGACTCCCGTAAACTCGCTGCTTTACTTTGTCATACATCACATTGGGATGGTTTTTTATCATTTGTGCTTATTTTCAGAAAATAGTATTAGCAGGTAGTTCACTCAATTTTGCATTGTATGGAAGCATTTGCGTTCTGTTGTAGATGGCATTTTTTAGATCCACTAGCAAATTGTTATGGGCCGTACGGTCTTGTTGTTGTCGTGCCTATCTGTAGGGCTCCTCGCATATCTTGTTATTGGAACATATTGGAAATTTGATTCACAACTTTGATAATGTTGATAATGACCAATTTTAACGTAAACCTTTTTAATCTACGCAATTTTATACTCGTTAACATTGCAAAGTTGTCATAGGACATTTCTATTGCATCTCATTTCCAGGCCCCTATTCCACCCCGATCATAGCGCTATGAGAGTCGGAACTGCATTAACAAGCATACATGTTAAGACTTTGTGGCATTATGATTGTTCTGTGGAACGGGGGACCAGTGGTTATATTTAATGTACATCTGCAGAGCTTCCTGAAGATTTAGCAATCATGCCTACTCCACGTTATTTCTGGTGTTCTTTTATTCTGGCTGGTATGGTGGATGGTTGTCAACATCTAGGTATTTACATGGCCAGTGTTGAGATTTGTGTTGGGCGTAGCATGGTGTTGTAGTGTTGGTGAGCATCCACTGTTGCTATTGACGACGTACATAAACTGGTCATTAGTCCACTAATACTTGATGTGTTGTACTCGCTGAACTTACAAAGTGGTACCATTATATTGAACCCATCTGTTGTTAATTACTCAGTACGTCATTGAATCTAGTTGATTTTAAAATAATTCCTGTTTGGGAAAGATTGAAACAAAAGCTGTGAACATTGTTTTTATGTCAAAATTCCAATAGTCAACAGATGAGGATTCATGGGGATTGCTAATTTACTGATAACGTAGGTGTTATATTTTAAAAGCTAGCTTTAGTGAGAAAGAGTGCTTTCATATTATGTTGTTTATGTTGAAACATGTACATTTACAAGTCGGGGCCAGTTCCACAAAGCCACTGTAGCACTACAATGATTGCATGCCATATTGTTTCATCCAGACTTGCAATAATTGCAGTGCCGCAATCACTTTCTGTAACTAGTCCCAGAATTAAATATGAAATGCATTTGTCTACACTTGTGATCACTGCCCGTGCTTTATCGTATGTATGTAATTATGTATGTAATACGTCTAAAACAACTTTACAACAAAAGTATTTTAAACCTAATATTCTGACTTTTTCCTGGTATCATTTTTTTTATACTACGATGAATGCTTTTTAATTACATTTGGTGTATTTGTATGCTATTTAATGTGTTTTTTTAAAAGAAAGGGGTCATCCATATTTTTATAAGCAAATCTTAGAAAGCAAATATACATTTGAACCGGTTGAATGAGTAACAGTCATCTTCAGAGTAAATCCAGCTTCATGTTCATACCAATGCTCGATGTCCCCCTTTCTCTCACAATGAACCCAAATGCTCAAGTGTTGTTTCTGTGAAAACATGGCCTTCGGTGTAGAGATTAGATGACTATTACAATCCAATTTTTTTACGACTCAACTTTGAGAGCAGTTGAAGAAACATCTCGTTTGTTACATGGAGGTCTAATACAGCAACAGCAATTGCAGTTCAATTTTTCTTCATTTTTAACCAAAATAAAACTGCAATAAATTTGTATTAAGTGTACACGTTTGTTTTATTTTGTCATTCAGTGGAATATTGTTGCAGGAAATACAATGGCGAGACATAGGGAAGAAATATCTACAGCATTTTCAAAGAAATATGCCAGCTGAATGTTGATAGTTGTCTTCCTTGGAAAGGTCCGACATTACCAGCTAGTGCCAGTTTGAAAGAAGAATTGACATGCTTCCAGTCTTCTTCTTTAAACATATACTAGTCCATCAACAGAAGGGTACCCTGATCAAATGTAAACTACTTGGGAAATGTTTTGTGGAAGACGACCATGATCAAATATGTGGATTACAAAATACTTGGGGAAACGGGCGCCAACTCAAACTGACCAGAGGAGATTTTGTTTAACTTTGCGATGGCAAGTTTTTTCCCCTCCACCTGCTGGTATCCTCTGGTCAATAGACTTCATAAAATATACTTGTGTAAAGCAGCAATTTCATGAGGAAAATATTTCTTGCTTGTATTGTCTATAGATATGCTTTTCTGTACAGTTGATCATTTGGATACTAGTTTGTTTCATTTAGTTGGATTCAAATAGTCTCGCCTATGTAGATTTGGCTTCAATATGTAGTAGTTTCTCCACATTGCTGTTCGAGGACTTAGAAATAAATTACCACAAAATCGCATAAATATAGAAAAAAATGCATTTTTATTTGGGCAGAAATATTGTGCATGGCATGTTGGAACACCAGCAATACAAAAGCCATAGCCTTTTCTTGCAGGCACTCAAAGTATTTTTTAATAACGAGATGCTTCTGTAACAAAAGTGCAAAGCTGTGGAAATGAAAAAGGTCCGTTATTTACCTGTGACGTGAGTGTATATATAATTAAGACTCGTTTAAGCATGCAATACTGCAGCCTGGTCATAGCGACTAGGTGACATAGTAATCTGGCCAACATACATTATTACCAATGATAGTATACTAATATTCCACAAGTTGTGATTATTATATCTACAGAAATGGTAGCAGGGATTCTGAATTTGCACAATTTAGTCAAAAAGGATCTTCAAAATATATGGATCGTGCAAAAAAAATATCAATAAAGTCATAAATCTTTTTAAGTCAAATTAGCAAGTCAAATGGACCGTAGATGAATTGCATTTATTTGTTAGTGGGCTTATTTGGGAATGGATAATTTAGGACAATTGGCAGATTTAATGTTAGCTATTGAAATATTTTGGACAACCCGATGTCCTTGTGATTATTTTCTCTTTCATGTGCATTATTCAACAAACTGAATATGGCAAGTAGTGTGATTGAGAGGACCCCATGTGACCAAAACATTGGAAATAAATCTACAAGAATGTCACTCAATATCGGCTAGTTATCTCAGTTCTCGATGCTTTCATTTGTACATAAAATGTACAGAATCTGAAGAAAAATGTATCGCAAACACTGGACAAAACGACACCAGCACAGATAACGGGCCCAGCAATGAAAACACATCGGAAATGGTAAAATACTACAGAGAACCGGCATCATTCTACACAGGACTGAGTGACTGAAAATGAAAATTCACCGTAAATCAGTTTCATAAAACAGAATTTGCAGCATACACACAAAAAAAATTTGCAGATTCTGTGTTTCATGAAGATGATCTATGGTGAATAATGTACAATTCTATTACTAGATTAGTCGTATGAATATCTACCATTTCTGACATCAGATTTCATTGGCCGAGCCTGGATATCTTTTCCCTAATTGGGCAACTACAGATATTTCGGTGTAGATACATTTAGAGAATGTAGGATGTTGCATCCCAGCTCTTGCCAACAACACTCATTGTGGAATGTGAAATAGATATCACAAAGTATTAATATCCCTGGACGGTTTTTTAAATATATACATACACATACCCATACACATCTTGTATGACAGGCACATCCAATCTAAAATTTCAGCACAAATAAATTATCAAAATTAAAAAAAACCATACATATAAAATGTCCATAACGTGAACAACAGATATGAATATATGGCAATTGGTTATCAAAATATTCATCTATGGGACAACTTTATAAGAAATGTGTTAAATATATATTTACATATTTACAATCCATTCATGCACAATGTGTCTTTTTAACTGTTGCATATAAAGTAAATAAATTAAAATATATTGTACAGTAATCTCAGTAAATACAAGTTCAGCTAGACATACAAACACTGCTAGTCCCTAGATCAAATCAGTTAAAAATATCACTATTATGTAAAGTTTTCATATTTGTCTTGTAAATAATAGTAGACCGAAATCATCCCATAAAACTAACAAACTTTCTATTGAAAAGTGTTAATTTGAAAACGTTATAAAAAATATTGCTGAACAATGTTAGGCTCCAAGAAACTTGACAACAACAAAACCGTAAAAGATCGACTGAATCAAATACACACATTTTCAAACTCAGTGGACCGTAGCCAGATACAAGATATCAGCCATCTTTTTTACAAGACATACAGGACTACTTTTTTCCCCCCAAGTGAAACGAACCCTAAAAATACGGAACCTAATAAAAAAAATACACAATTTCCAACAACCACACAAATACAAATACATTTTTTATAACTGTAACCCATAGGGTGCTATTGAACTTTGCTATCGTACCCATGGGGTACTTCATGGCTTAACTGTGGGAGGTGTGGTTCCTCAAACACATCACAGTAATAATGCTACAGCTAAGACCATGAAGCAACCCACGGCCACCAGGTTGCAGAGTGATATAATATCCTGTGGGTTACAAACAATGTTTCTACAAGTGCTTGATCCTAATGAATAACTTCAATTCAACATTTTCTACTAGGTGTATTACAGTTGATGTAAAAGGATATCACTTGGCTAAATTTAAACTTCATGCAACACAAGGGGTAATTCTCTCCCAAGTTAAACGAACGAAATTAAACTGCCCTCTATGAGTTTGGAATTTTACCTTAGTGGCTGGACGAGCACTTAAAAGAATTTATGTCTATTGTCGCTAAGTATAGTAATAGAAATGATTTTTTCAAAATAACCATATTTTCATGCAACATACATAAGCAAAGGTGGAGATCATGGCCCCCCTTCAATTTTACTACTAAATTTTACGGACTCTCAGTCGCAAAATGCATCTCATAATTCCACAGACATTTGGCCTTCAATTTGGCAACCATATACATGAATATATAATCTATTTTAATTACGTTTTTTGTGATAATTACTCTGCATTACTTCCTTCACTTTTTATTCCATCAGAACCTCTATTATCCATCAGAAGTTATAGAACAGACGATGGACAGATAATGGACAGACGATGGACAGATGATGGAACAGCCTCAGAATTTCAGTGAATACACAAGTTATTATCACAAAACGATAATTATTTATTTCCTAGATGAAAGTCTAGATGTCTGGAATTATGATGCACATCTTCGGAATGATAGTCAACCAATTTGATAAATATGAGGTGGGAAGCATGATCTCCATCTTCATCTATACGTATATCAGTATGCTTGGTTGGTCAAACAGGTATGCCTTGTAGATTGCGTTTCCAATAAAACCCACTAGGATAAGACTGCAATCAATCAATGATTGATTGATTGATTGATTGATAAGACTGCACGAACAGCACAGATACAAAAGCAACAGTGTTAACCACATGCAACTACATAAACCAACACACGAGACTAGAACAGAACATTATTGTTATCAAAAACACAGTTCAGAATCACTTCTTGTCACTCGTAAAAGATTTTGTTAAGTGTCCACTCCTCGCGTTAATACCGTAATTTACGGATATTTCTGAATATTTAGTTAACAACACACTTTCACATGGCACAATATTAGTAGCACTGTAATAAACTCTTGTTTGCAAGTACTACTGTAGCATACTAGTACATGTCTACAAGCATCAACTGGTTCAAGAATATATTAACCATGGACTAGATTTTGGCGTCAAGTTAATCTAATTTGTAATAAATATCAAAGACTGCATGGAAATACTTTCACAATCTGTCGCTTGTAAGCAGCTGCTTCGAAAATCTGGCGAAAAAATATACTGACCGTGGTACGTAATTTACAACAGACAATTCACAATTTAATAATATTGAAAATCAAATTATGTTCCATAACGTACCGTAAGGGCCAATATATAAAAAATAATATTTCTGAAAACTTGCGAGCGAATGAGGGTTTTATGCAGTTTTAAACAGGATTTCATCAATGTCGTTACAATCTGTTTATGGTTGGAGATCCTGGTGTGTTATGGTAATATCCATATTGAGCTGTTACAGACAAATAATGACTCATAACCTCACACTGCATACAGACATTGCATACAAATCTCCACAGTGGAGACGATACCGGTCACAATGATGGGATTCAAACTCACATTTTACAATTTGTATTCCGACATGCTATCCTCACACTCTGTTTCGTAGAGACAGATTACTGAAGTTTGGACAGTTTGTTGGTTGAAAGTTTTTCCGACATGCAAGATCCGTTCATCAAGGCCAGCTTAATGCACTTGAACCAAGGGAGACAACTGTACCACATTCATACAGACATTGTACTTAATACCTCCTCGCATTTGGATCTCTTCTCCATTATAGATTCATAGTTTATGGTTAAATAGAACTGTAATCCTGGCCACACCATGGTAAAAACTGACATTCATTCATCCCATTTGTAGCTGTGGTCGATTCAATATAATCTTCTACCCACAAATAATTATTTAGTGCATGACAATTTTAAACAGAGGAAATCTAGAAACTCCTGGAAAATGCAAAACATTGGAGCCTATTTTATGGAAGATTTATGTAACTGATAATATTATTGCACTTTCCTTAAATATATCTCACTTTCATTCTTGATGATACAGGACATTTCTCTTACGAGGTTGAAATTTTAAAATATTTAAAAAAACAACGTTTTATCAAATATAATATAAATAAGCAAGTGAATGTTTTAACAATACTAAAAAAAATCCCATGATTTTTATTTGTTTCTGATGATATTTCCAATGACTGATTGAACATTCTATATAGCAGTACAAGTAAAGTCACATCTAAGCTTTAATGCTTGGGTTATCTCAATACATAAAGGTCATTAGTGTCTAGTGTAATAGTATGTTACGAGTGATGTGGGACAACATGTATTTTAAAATATTGGTTTTCCCGCATCACAAGATGAGAGATACATACTATTTCACTGGACATGAAATATCCTATTTAGTATATACTTTTATTACATATTTATCAACAAAACTTTGAATAGAGGACAACCGGACGATGTATGGCTGGAAAATTATGTGTCACAATACATCGTTGAAAGTTTTAGGAAAAGATTGCGAGCCTAATGTTGAGTAACGACGTTCTAGCTATCAATAGTTTTAACGACAATTAGAATATATTTTTTACGTCAACACAGAATATATTCAATGAATCGACAAACATGAACAACTAGTAAAACTCTGGTACATTGAAAATGTTTAAAGTGGTGTAATAATTGTACGATGAACTGACAAAAGTGGCAGTCATTATCGTGGTTCACAGCGGGTTCAGTAGCACTGCAGTGACAATAACATTATTTTCGGATTGAGAAATCTCATTCTTTCACTATTAAATATATAATTAATGTATCTCATTCGTTTCGGATTGTAGATTGTATCGCCCAATTTTCATTAAGTCTATGTATTTGCACATGTAATTTCCATTGTCTACACAAATAGACCTTAGAGATTTGTTCCTGATATATAGCAAGCATGTGGGAAGGCATATGGGAGGGTATGGATTGAAATCTGGGACTGTCTCCCACATGCACACGCCAGGCACATGTCACAGACTGCACACATACTGAAGCATACGACAAGTGGTGTGGGAAACTTACAAAAGAATATCTAACAACATATTTAATCGTTCATCGAACAACAATTCAACCCTAGGTATACATTCAGCTCTCTGGTACAGACTTGTAACCAATCATGCAATGTCCACACCTAGCAACAGGTTAAGAAAATGGAGAGAATAAAATATGTGATAAAATATATATCTATTTCGTACACCAAGACCAGTAAGAGATGAATTAAATCCATTTTTCTAATATCTGAAAAAGCAATATGTTCTTAAATCCAACACCGATTGAGCTTTGAGTAACAAACATGTACATAGCAAGTCTGGGCGCATCATAGAAAATATGAACCAGTCTATTTCAATCATGTGCACAGACTGGTTATGTTGATGTTATCAATAAGCAAGCAAAATTTCATAATTATTTTCTTCTCTTATCACTTCGTGAAGCAATGTAATAATTTGAATACATCAATAAATAATTTGTCTAACACACTAGTGAATTGATATGGAGAGGGGATCCTTAGAATACCCCATACATAATGTAGAGTGGTGAAAAACTTATGGTAGAGAAGAATTGAAGTTACATCTCAAATTTAGTTCAAAACAATCAGTGATATCTCTGATTATATGCATTTAAATTTGAAGTGTGAAAGACCAACATATTTAATTTTAATATCCTAGTATTTTACAATACATTAAAATAAAACATATCTCATACTCATATTTTGAACTTCATAGACATTGTTATGGTGACCTTGACATTGCATAGGTAATATCTATCCAATATTACCCATTTCCTACAATGATCTTCATGAATTTTCTTTTCTATTTCTTTCCCACATTCCAGCTGTTTGTTGTCTCTGATGGTTTCATCTTGGTAGTTTCACACTAGATCTGTCATTTGGTGTCAATTCGACATTTGCACATGTCTCTTCGACCTCTGAAGTGTTATTGATCAATGTCATCCAAGGTCACCATCTGTCAATACCAGATATGCAGACTTGACACAGACAGAATAATCCATATATATGAATATTTCAACAAACTTGATTATCGATAATCAATTATCGATAAAACACGAGCGAAGAAAACAATATCACATTTTATCATCAGTCCAGTACCCTGGTAATGGATTCCGCTCACATGAAAGGCCACAAATTCTGTTATTGATTTGAAAACAAAGAAATCTGTTTCTTGATACATCACTTGCACTTGAATGGATGTCACACAGTGGGTTCTATCTGACTGACCATTTAAACTGGTTTCAGAGTGTATGTTTGCCAGCATTCCAATTCTAGATTGTACGTGAATAAATTAAACTGGTTCAAGATAGTGCAATTGTCCCCATATTGTTCACAGACAATAATTATCCATCCAAATTCATGGAATTATTCAAGTTGGCCACACCAAACTTTGATTAAACATGACACAAAAGATGATCAAGCTACGCCTACTTTGTTATTTCTAGTAGAGATGGGTTTTTCTCGATAATTGTCAATATAATCTTGTCCACATATTGCTTGAGTCGTAAATTTATATCTTGTTCCTTCTTCAACCTCTCCAGGAGCTGAAATTGTAAACAGGAAGTTAACGAAAACATCTTATTACAAACATTTTTATTATTTCTTTTATTTAATTGGGGTTTAGAGCCACTTTCAAGATTCTTTCACGGGTTGTGTCAGTTTAGGGCAGGAGTATGAAACTCACAACATCCATAGCACTGAAAGTTGCAGTAAACCTGCAAGCACCTGCTGGTACTGATGGGCCAAGGATGATAACTGCATTACCACAGAAAGTTTATAGAAATATCCTTCGCTGAATAAGTTAATTCAATACTATATTTAATAGATCGATTGCAATTCAGATATTAATTTAAAATTAATTATTGATTTAAACATACATGTTAAAGGTCTATCTGTATTTTTTTGCACATTCTTAGAGAATAATGTGTGTGCTTGGAGTATTATTGTTAAACAACAACATAAAATGACAACAGAATTAACACAAACATAACCAAGACTAAAGTTAAAAAATATAATGCATGAATAACACCCAAACCAACATTAAAACCAAATAGAGATAGCAATGTAAATTTGTGCCAAAAGAACAGCGTTATTGCAGATTAAATACGATAGTATTTATACACTAAATGAATCAACAGCAGCACGTCCTCATGCCTTGTCAATCAATGTTTGTTCCATGTTGACATTTTCAGCTCAGACAACTTACAGCTTGACCAGAATTTGATGAAAAAAAAGCTGCTGTATCGGGGATCCTTTCCAGCTCAGACAACCAGCTCTCACCAGTGATGGGGGTCATCAAATTCTGGTTCGACTGTAATGCAACAACTACTGGCTGTAGAAGAGGAACAGTTTCTAGTATTGAAATAGAAGTCAGTAGCAAAAATAAATAGATAGAGAGAAAAAGCAAAGGAGCTTCAGAGACGATATTATTCAATTTACCAAGATTACACAAAATTATACAAGCATAGGAAATGTACAACATACATGCATACCGTAAAATAAAACAAAATAATATTAAGGTCATGCAACTATAACAGAAGTGCTTACTGGTGACAGCTTGGTAGAAAACGAAATAGCAATATAGGAGATAAAATGATTAGTGTTGACAAATGTGTAGGTATCGTGAGGCCATGTAGAGGTTGTTACATATTTCATTCAGACATCCCCTCCTCACCACCTTCACCCACACCCACCCCCACCCCCACCCCCACCTATTGTCATCAGAAACGTTTACTCAGCTAATAATGACAACCTTATAATAAAAAGTAATACTGTATATTCAGAACATTGTTAAAGATGACATAAAGACACTAATGATGTTGTTGTCAATATTATTTGTTGCATTCCATATCAGTGAATCTGAAGTATATTTTATAGAATTCACTAAAAAAAATATATGTTATTTTAATTATTTGTTATTGAATGTAAGTATTTAACAAGTGTTAAATATTTCATTGGTTACTTATATAAAATTGAAAAAGAAATTCGTGTGCTTGAATGATGGCTCCAATAAAATATATAACCAGAACCTTGCAATTGTAAGATGGTGTAAAACTGACCATAAAAGAGAAATCTAGCTATTGAATTTAGAAATTACTACCGAATGACAACAGATATATACTAAAGAATCAGCAGAAGATAGAAAAAATAAGCAGAGATCCGTGTATCAGAATATAGCAAGCCGCCGTAGCAAATAAGAACCCAGCACAGTTGACAGAGTTACCTCCTCTTTAGTAAGGTGTTCCAGCTCTTCTGCCAATGATGTCCCTTCGCTGTCTCTCAAGAGTGATCTCCCTTCTTCCATGCATCGCGTCAAAAGTTGAGCATTTAGGTCCTCATTGGAATCTTTAAGAATTTTATTTTCCTACAATAAAATATTAAAATTCTATTAAGACAAATTAAAGGTAATTTTGAATATCAAATTTACATGCATTTACTAGATATTCAATAAAAAAAATCATAATGATAATGATATTTGTAACTTTGTAAATGCAGTAGGATTAAATGTAAATATCATGCGAAAATCATGCTAAATATACATAAGCTATAAGTTAATAGAGATGATACCCTAAACATATTATTAAGCCGACACACAGTTTCAAATAAACAACTGGAAAGTTTGCTTGGATATTCGTCACCATAAAGGCCTCAGAATAAAACAAACATGCCACGAAAATAGGGGTTTAGTAAAAATCAAACAATTAAAGTTGAAAACAAAAATCACAAATAAGCAAGTGAGTAAGAAAGCTGGGGTTGTCTGCCCTTTCCCAGGATATTTCATTAAAACAAACCAGAAATCTATGAAACAAAACAGCAAAGGCCCCTTACCAGCCGTAACACATCGGATTATCACTGGTGAAATAATTAATGTATGCAAAGTATCATAATTAATCTAGTAATTACAGCACGCTACGTACAAGACATTCATACTATCCCAAAACAAGCACAGAAGTTTATGGCAAAACATAAGTAAAATTACAATTTCATCACACAGATACATAAATATTACATTGTTTACACAGTGAATTGAATAAGGTTTGTAATGTCCTTGGAATATTACTGGGAAATGGGAGCAATTTACTGCTTAACGTCACAGTAGTAATATTTCACCCATACACAACGATAAAAGTGTTTTTAAAGGGATCCAAGTCTAAAACCGCAGTTTATTTGAATCTACAGTGCATTGAATGATGTTATATTGAGGGGGCACTATAGAGTGCTTGATATTGTCATATCATGTGTACCTAAAATCTGGAGAGAGAAAAAAACTAAAGTCTGAACCACAGAGCTACAATCAACTGTCATATACTGATAAGTTTACAATCGATTGTAAAGATGACAATTAAGATAGCTTTGTGGATTGGGCCCCTGCATATTAGTTAAGAAGTAGGAAAATATACACACACACAAAAACAAAATCAAAATTAGACAGAAGCAATCACTACTGTATTGCATGCTTGTGATATAACATATATAATATACCAGTGCTATATGTCATTGAATGTTTAAAACTCACACTAACTGCATGTAAGGTCATTCCGTGTCAAATCAACCATTTTAATCTGAAAATTTCCCAGGTGACCCTCTCAGATTTTGATAAAATTTCATCAGAATGATGGAATATGGCCCGAATCGACACATACAAAAAGGATAACTCATATTCCATGTCGTTTTCGAGATATGGCCCAGATATGGCCCTTTTTCACGTGTTTATATTTTCCGACTTTGAAACCTCATAATTTAGTCATTGTACTAGGTAGAGAGCTCAACTTTTGTATTTTAGCTTACTTCTTACCATATTTCATGGATGTGCACTCAGTTTAGATGTACATGGTTTAGTTTTCTAGTTATGGTCACCCAAAGTAGGCACTTTAGTCGCACACCGTCTTGACCCCAGTTGACCCCGCGATGAAACACTTTTTGAAATTTACACCATTTAGATTTAACCCATAACGATTAAAGAATTGTTGTAAAAATTTTAATCTATAAACTTGTAGGATATAATACATCATATAGCATTAAATACATGCAGCTGTGTGAAATATAACATGGAAGTCAAAATAATGAATTCAATTTACAAGCACATGCTAAAATATCAAATTAATAATTGGGCCTTGACTGATCAGACTTACAAGTGGTATAAAGTACCTATCTCTAAATGTAATGATGACTATCAAAATTATAAACCTTGGACACATTCAATCCATTAAACCAGATCTGTATATAGTATCTGATTTAACTCAATTTAATTAGCCCAAATAACGTGTGAAATAACAGTGAAATAAATTGGAGATGTTTACGATCAATTATCAAAATTGAATACATAAATTCTGGCTGAAGTTTATGATATTCACAATCTTTTTTTTCAAAATTCACAATTGGGGTTTAAAGTCGCTTTCAAGATTCTTTCACGTATATCACGACTTGTCAGTTTATGGCAGGAGGAAACCCGCAACATCCGTAGC